>FIZV01060142.1:0-29342 GCA_900050545.1 Trionymus perrisii | reverse complement strand
CGTGGTTGTCGAGAAGCGCAAGGTTAAAAATACCAAACCAAAATGAAAAAAAAAAAAAAATTTCAATCAGCATATCTCAGCCCCTGCGGCCCGGAAGGTATGCAAACCAATTTACATCGACTCACCATGAGTTGCATAGTTACTGGTTAGAAGGCTTTACCATAGGTCCGGAACACCCTGTATAAGTAAAACGTCTATGGTAAATGTGAATTTTCTGCATCGATCGATGATAAAACGAGGTTCGATTTAAATCAGAGATCCATTCGAAGAAACTGGTGATATGAAATTTATCTGCATGATCTCATAATCTGTAAAGCAGAAGAAGAAAATATTCTACAGGGTTGCAAAAAACCGTTTTTTTTTTGTTTAAAACAGTTTTTTTTTGTTTAAAACGTGTTTTTTTTAAGCTGAAAAAAAAAACACATTTTAAACGCGTTTTAAACATGTTTAAAACGCGTTTAAAACACAAAATTTAATATTTAACTATCAATTCAACCCTGAAAAAATTGTAAATTGTAAAATACTCATTATTCGCACCTGCGATAAAGATAAAATTCACTCATCACGTCATCACTCTCCATAATTATATTTTTGATAAAAAAAAAAAAAAAAATGAATTCAACATCAACTTCTTTATTTAATCAAATTGACATCTTACTTAATTCTATGAAAATAAAAAATCAAAGTGGTAACACTAATTACTAAATCGCCATAAAAATATCGCTCACTTTCATTTTTGATAAAAATAAAAGATCAAATCGAAATCAACATCTTAAATTAAATATCATATCAATATAGTAACTATCACCATATCACCGTTACAAGTATTAAGATCAACAACAGTGTAACTTCTTTCGCTTAATTCTATGAAAATAAATTAAAATCAAGGTCTTAGGTAATTCTATAAAAATAAAAAATAAAATCAACATCGGAACTAATACTATAGGCACCTACTTATTAATTCATTATTCATCACTAAAAATATCGATATCGTAAATGGAACTATCACAGTTGCTGGTATCAGTATCGAGATCAGGACATCAGGAGAATTCTGGCAATAAAGTTTTTCTATTTGTAATGGTAAATGATTTCCACCAGATGTTTGGATTTGTATCTTTCAATAAGTTAGGATCAAAAAGTTCCGACATAGTATATTCATCGGTTTCTGCTTGAAACTCTATTAATTGCGCATAGAAAGCGGAATTCTCTCTCTTTAAGTAACTCACTGCAGTTTTTCTTTCATCTCGAGTGATTTGTTTTCCTTTAAATCGGGGATCAAACAAGTTTGCGATAATGTAAAAGGCTGACACTGCCAAATTATACCTTTCAATAAAATTCATGAGATCTACATTCATGTCAGTGATTGAGTTGCTTGTTTTCGAATCAAAGTACTCATATAAATCTCTCCAGTTTTCGTAAATATCAGAAAGGTAACTACGATCAGACTGAAATACATTCAGCACTTTTCCAATTTTATCGTATTTTTGAAGATAAGATTGCGCAGATGAAATCAAGTTTTCTTCGAGAACCAATTTGACAATCTTTTCATCGAATGCATGCTTATAGGTAGAAGTAACAGAGCTCAAAATGACGAAGTTTTTAATAAATGAATCTAAGCAGCCTCGAACCGAGTTCCAACGGACATCAATAGGTAGAGATAGTTGTTTCCCTCCCGCTTCTTTGTATTTAGCTTTGGGATCATGGTGTAATTTGAAGTACTTGATAACTTCTTTCGTTTTATCAATTACGGAGTCGTCTCTAATATCCTTGCACATCAAATTCGCGACGTGTGCCGAACAACCATACGCAAGCACGTCTCGAACTTCTTTTACATTGCTGGAGCCTAATGCCATGCCATTCGCATTGCTTTCATGTTGTTGGCATTGTCGGTTACAACACTGCCTACTTCACAGGAGAATTTCTTGTTACATTCAATGATGCACTTCGATGTTACTTCAACTAAATATTCAGTTGTGTGAGGACATCCAGTGGTGTCGATTGTTTCTACGAGGAATACTTTGTTTGTTTGCGGATCGGTTACAGCTGCGCATATCACTGGATCGTTAGAAATATTTGACCATCCGTCAATAGATAAACATACGATTTTGTTCTTCAACGTTGTGTTTGTAGCTTTTAGTACTTTATTATACTCGGCATCAAGTAGCTTACCTCCTATTTGATCTCTGTTAGGTGGAGTATATCCGGGTCTGAGTGCTGAAGTATACGCTTTAAAGTCTGGATGTTCTACAATAGAGAACGATGAATTTGTCGCGTAAACCAATCTCGCACATAGTCCATCTAACCGAACTTTTTGATCTTTTGTAGTTTTAACAAAAGTAGGAAGTCCGGTCAAGATCTTTTGCTTCATCCATTGTGAGTGATCTTGATGAGAGGTTGATGCTACTGGTGATCTCGACGCAGTTTCTGAAGGTGTAAAGTTGGAGTCGGAGGTTTCCGTAGACAATGATATATTCAGCTGATTCACAAACGTTGAAAAAGGTGATTTGGGAGACACAGTATCAGTAACCTCATCTGGGTCGAGGTCATCATCTTGGTGCTTTGCTCGTCTGTGATCTTTCATTCTTGCAACGAGCGCCGTTACCCATTCTCCACAATTTTTGCATTTCGCTTTTTCCAATTTCACCTGCGTTAAATACCTAACAAATGAGAAAAAAATCCAACACATGAGAAAATGAAACCGTACCATTCATCGGAGCTTGGGAAATTTTTGGCAGATGAAAATTGAAAATATGAAAACGAAATAAAAGAGAATCTTAAACTTACTCCTTCGACTGTAACTCGTTCAAACTTATACCATATCAACTTGCGACCCGTAGAACTCATAATTATTAATTTATTATAAATAATTGAATATGATTGGTATGATTTAATTTTATTTTAACTTTGGTCTTTCTCTTTAGTTACATTTTTTTACTTATACTTACATACGATACAACAGATACATCAGATACATGCCCTAGGACCCGTGCTATGAGTCTGTTCGACTGTTCTGTACTACATGTGCTGTATGTAGTAAGTGTAACGCCTAACGCGGTGCGGTACAGGCGGTAGTTCCAGTTCGTATTATCATATTTTCATTTTTTTTTTATTAATCTGCATGGCATTTAATGTACTACGAGTCTGCGAGTTTGAATTTGACGTGATTTTTTACACAAAAAGTCAAAAACCAAATAAAAATTGAAATTTTACAAAAAAAAGGATGTTTAAAACTCGTTGAAATTGTTGAAAAACAAACACGTTTTAAACAATAAAAAACGTTTTAAACGTTTTTAATGTTTAAAACGTTTTTGTTTTTTTTGGAGTAGTTTAAAACGTGTTTAAAACATGTTTAAAACAAATCGTTTAAAACACGTCGCAACCCTGGATTTTAATAGACGTAATGTGTATTTAATTTTTTTCTCCATTTTTGGAGTTTACAAAGGTGAAATTCATTTAGCATTTGAAATTTTTTATGTAGGTAGCCCAAGGAATTCAAACCACTGGCAACTAAATTTCAAATTGTAGGGATGGGGAGGGGTTCATACTGTTTCAAATAATAGGTACTGAAAAAAATGAACAAAATTTTGAAATTTAGAATTTAACGTTGCCCTTGTTCATCAGAAAATACTTTCCTCTAATACGTATATTTTACATTTTTCCTCAACCAAATTTCAAGTGGTACCTAACTGCCTACTACACATTTGTTTTTAAAAATATTAGTAAACAAAGAATCGAATAATTTTTAATCTTTTATATTTTTTTGGTTCAACCAATCAAAATGGGTCTTTTTCATGAAATAAAAATTTCCAACTTTTTGTTTTTCTAGTAACTGAATTTTAAAAGGTGTCTATACTATCAATTCATTTTTAAAATCAACAAATCTAGTAGACATCATTTAAAATTCGATTATGGGAAAAATACATAAATGAATTGAGAATTATTTCTCTTAAAGAGGGACAACTTCGATGGAGTTGGACAAAAAAACGCAGGAGTTGGAAAATTTTTTAATTTTTAATATCAGTAAGTTGGTACCTAACATATGAAAATTTTCGTAGGTAATTTGAAAAAAAGGAAAAAAAAACTATCAAAGGAGATAGGTACCTACTTTGATTTTTATCAAGAAAAAATAATTACAATAGGTATATTTGCAAATACATTATACTTAAGTGGTTTATGATCTTCATCGTATACAAAATGCGCTAAGAAAATATTTTGTGGAAGACTCGCATCATTACAGGTACGCAGATGTACTTGGACCTACCCACTCGTAATTGTTAAACAACAGTTTTCGTTATTTTTGTAACAGTACTTAATGCATTAAACTTGATTTTAAAAACGAAAGTAGTTACCCATTTATTAATTTCAATAAGTAACGTAATAAACAGACTGCAACCAATTAAATTGTAGGTTCGTATTAAAATAGTATGTACCTAACCGGAGCCATTAACTGCTGAACATGGATCAATTCCATGTGCGCGGGTTATTTTTAATTTTTTCCTAAAAATACCGATAAATTGCCATCTCATGTTCCTTATCAGTTGAAATACGCACGGTTTCGTACCAAGTAAAAGTAGATTTTCTACTTGATCTTGCTTTGAACTTACATACTATATATGTTTAATTACCCACCGACGAACTTGAAAATAAATTACATACACTAAAATAACGCATAGGTAGGTAGGTATAAATAGTACGCTCAATATACAAGTATACCTACTTTATTAAAAATATTCAAACAAAACGAACGTGAAATCAAAGTACTTAATACAACTCATATTTTAATTAGTTAATTGACATGCTATCTAATAATTTCTATTCCATGTTAAAAGTTGCCTAGCACCGAAGAGAGCGGATGCGATAGATTTAATAATTAATTACTTTACCGTATGTGATTAAAAATATTATCAGAAATCTTTGCAAAATTTAATTTATCGGCTATACTATTGATCTGCGATTTCATTTTCACCATTTTGCTTACTTAGTGCATTCGAGGTATGAATCACCTACTTGTACTTACACCCTACTTATCATTTTGTGAAAAAAATGTACGAAGAAATAAAATATGCAAGTAGATAGTTCAGTGATATATGATTTGGTTGGAAAGTGGAGAAAAGGTGAACTTAAAATTCTACAGTTATCCAAGTCAACAAGTTCACGAACTATTTCGTGAGATTTTTTTCATTTGTTCGTATTTCAGCAACAAAAACGAAATTTAGTCAACATTCTTTCATTACATTGGTTGTTATTTTAACCGAAATCGGTAACAAAATATTTTTCTAAATGGCGAGGAAATAAAACAACAAACATGTGTAAAATAGGAGATAAAATCATTTTATTCATGAACTATACACGTTTCAAAATGTATCGTATTCGTAGTAACATAAAAACTGAACTTTCACAAAATTTTCATAGTTTTGAATCAAAATTATTTATCAAAAGAAAGTTTAAAAATCTATACAATTGCGTTCCAAACTTTTAAAACCGTACGTTTTAATAATTACAAAACTTATTTTTTAAAAGTAATAATAATAGTAATCATCGGCCTCCTATCTTCACCACACTTATATACAAAATACAAAAAAAAGTTTCTTGTGAGTTAAGGCTTTGATCGAAATATCAATTTTTCAATGTAAAAGATTTTAAACTTAAATCATATACTCGCATACGCTCCAACTCGGATCTTTCTTTTATGTATGTTTCATTTTGAAAAACAATTAGATTTATAGCAAAAAACTTGAGTAATTTTAAAATTATCGTAAAAAACTTACAATTATAATTGGGAAAAAAAGTAGATAAACTTTAGGTTGACAAATTATAATTATGTATAAAATAATAAACTGATTAAACCATCGAGCGATTTTTCAAAACTGATAAATGCAGAAAGACATCGGTTACGAATTCGTCATAAATGACGTAGTCACTACTTTAACAAAGTGTCTGGTATTTTATATTTTCAAAATAACACATAAGTTACCACGAAGTGTCAAAATAAATGTGGTTCACGAGTTATGTGTATTACAATGGTTTTCTCTAATTTAAAACTTTTTTTTTTTGTTTTTCCTTTTAAACAAGTACCTTATTAGAAGTAAAAAAAAGAATTATGTTAATCATATAGTCAAAAATTACTTTAAATCGCGGATGCGTTTAATAAAATTATTTGAAATCTCTTCTGTTATTATACGGTAGTAACTTCTAATACCATAAAAATACTTTTTTCTTATTGTCTTTAAAAAATATCGTAACAAATGGTATTCTATATGAAAAATTTGAGTAAAAAATAGTAAAATATTATACTTCGATTAGAAAGTCAAAAATATTTCTCTTTATCATTGGCGTCTAAAAACTTAATTCTTAAAAAATTATAATACTAAGTAATTATAAATAACTTTAGGGTACTGAATTATAGTTGTACCTTCATAATAGAAATAAATCATCAACATTTTGAATTACACCAAAATAGTTACTGAATTCGTAAGTGTGAAATGTAAGGTTCGGTTATCAATTGAGAAAGAAAAACCATATATGTATCAAATATCCTCACGAAACTGATAAAATAATACTATTATGATTTATAATTGACATTTCAGAGCAAATTTAAAAACTGTTACGCGGAACTACTAACTGAAGATGTTTGCGTAGCTATGGGTGTTTGGCAATATGGACACAATTTCTGCGATGGCGCACAACTATGACAAATGACAAAATGGTTACAAGGTCCTAAAGTGACACTGCGATTGTTTTCTTCGCATAATATGCATTTTGTAGCTGTTTGTAGATATAAAACCTGAAAGCAGGCCGATAAATTTTCAACTAAGAAATACGAGTTTTATACGAGCAGATCGATAGTTACCTTTTCGATTTCTTCTAAATCATTTTTTAACTGAGATTGCAAAGATTTTAGAGCTGATAGAGATAAATTCTTTAATTCGGATATTCGCCTGAGTCCATGCAAATAAGGTGATCCTTGTAATAAATCCACTTCTTTTTTAAGATCTTTAGCTTGAGCTACCGCCTGTTCGTATGAACGGAACCGTATTATAATAAACTCTGTAGCCTCCTAAAAATTATTAAAACTAAAAGTATTCACCTCATCGCGTTGTTGTTCCGCAATGTTCAATTTTCTTTGCAAATTTTCCGTTTCTCTGCGTAAAAATTCGGTAGTATTTTTAATTTTTTCCTGAAACAAAAATTGGGCCAAAAAATGAATTATGCACTTTGGCTGGCCTTTTCCTCAATGTTAAAAGATTACGTACCTCCGAGCCGAACGGGAAATTATTACTTAGAGGTAGAATTTGGCGATTTATTACATTAGAAGGTGCTCCCACAACGCTAGATGGTAATGTGAAATCATAAAGTGGTGATGCAGTCCGAAATTGCGAGCCAACGGCGTTTAATTTATTGGTATTATTCACCGAATTATTAGTGATACTTTGCAACGAAGAGGTATGATTTAAAAAAGTATTCTGAAAAAATTACACATGTAAGTCATGCTCTATTCGGTACAATGTGAACCATTCTATCACATACTATACTCACATCTAATTGATCTTGGTGAAAACGAGATGATAAAAATCCGGAATTCATTAAAGGAGATGTCACAGGAGAAAAACGGCTTACGTGATTTTGATCATTTAAAGCGGAGCTTGGAATATTGACAGGAGGCGTTGGACATAAAATACCTAAATATAAAATCAGAATCATCGATGTTTTTCTTGTATGTAAACATTATACTACTGCATAAATAAACACAAACCAGAACTTTGTAATCCAGCAGATATAGAATTATTTATCGAAGTGCATTTATCAAATTCACGATCTATTACAGAAGTTAACGGTAGTGAAGCGTCGTCCAATTGTAGATCATCCACATTTGAACCTGTAACGATGTAAATTAAAAATTTCAGTTCAAAAATACGTATATTTTTTTCCGAAAAAAAAAAAATTGACGAATTAACTTACCTAATACGGAATCTATGTTGTCGTTGTTATACCTAAAATGGCTTGACAATGGCGATAGATCTAATCCTGAATTCGTATTATTATTTAAACAGATACCGTTAACATTGCTAGGACTCGTACTTGACAAATTACTGTACGCTTCGTATAAACTTTGTTTTCGTTGAGCGCGTTCTATCGGATCTAATAAAGGATCTGTTTCTATAGCAACTAATTCTTTCCTAATCAGGTTCTATAAGAAGAAAACCATCAAATATTTTTCTTTTCATCAGCATTGCTAAATTTTCGCAACTTTATCTTACCGCTTTCTGAGCGTCTTGTTCTTGTTGTTGGGCACTATGGGTATTATTATTATAAACGGCTGATTCTATTCTCATTATTTGATGATTGCTTAGTTGAGCTCCAGGAGCTTTACTTAATGAATTTTCCGAGGCAATACTGCTAACAGTGTCACTTTCGGTTAAATCATCGGTTTCATCCTAATATAAAAACAATATGGAAGTATAATAATTATATGTATGTATCAATTAGTACAAATGTCAAAATCATTAATTTTGTCTCTGATTAAACAATCACTCGAGAGAAATGATACGGATAATGACGTTATACATTTCATTTACCCTCTCTCCAATCATTTCCCAGAATAAATGTATTACTCACCGACGTTTCTTGATTACAATCCTCTTCATTAGTTGGATGATTATCATGTTTGGTTGAAATAGCCATACTATCCAATATTTCTTTCATGCTTTTGCCCACTTCCAAGGCAGCAGCCATATCACGAACAATGGTCATCTCCTCTGCAATTAAAATGATAAATTCATCATTTATCACTACGATTGATTGAAAAAAATTCTAAAAAACGAGTAAATGAACTACCATCTAAGTGAGCAAATGCGCAAAAAGCTCCACGAGGGCAATAGCCCGATTGTTGAACATCGTTACATTTAGATGATTTGTAAATTTCAGGATGAAACTGTTGTTCTGTTCTAGTATGACAATAAATACAAGTATCTCCATTTTCACAACTAGTCGGTTCACCCCATTCGTCTCCGTGTTTCACATTCGGACAAGGCGTTGACCTGTATAAATTATAACGAGAAATTATACTGAAATATAGCAAAAATAAAATCCTGGATACTTCATTCACCAACCTATATTTATGTAATTGAGGATTTCTTCGTTTATCTCTAATATTGTGGAAATGAGGACAAGCGTATCCTTGACGACATAATCTCGGCGGTCTTTTACAAGCTTCAGTTTTATAAAACGCCAATATAAAAGCTGTATCTGTAAATCAAATCTATTAGGACCGTGTATACGTTACATACATGAGTATTTGAAAACTTCAACTTACCTTGCCATTTAGGATCTTCACTCATAGTATTACGCTCTTTGTCTAAAACATTAGGTCCGTTATTATTTACTGCCGAGTTCGCAGCATTTTCTATCATATCTTGAGCCTGAAATCCATACATTGATAAATATTAAGCCTAACTAGGAGAACAAAAACTGTAAAACAAAATCAGTACCTGTAACTCTTTAATATCATATACAGGTGGTCTTAGGTCATGATTTCCATGAGCAAATGCGCAATGGGGTCCATTTTTCACGCAGTTGCCTCGGTTATCAGTATCGTGAACACATAGACAAGTTTTGTAATATCTTAAATGATACCTTCTTTCGGTATCTCCAGCAGTTCGATGTAAATACGGGCAACTACAATAAAAAAAAACAAAAAAAAAACGAAATTAATGAATAATTATGTCGAATTTGACTGATGATATTAAATATTAATACTGAATTCACATCCAACATAAATATTGAATTTATACAGCACTTCGACGTTGATGGAGGTTTCGCGCGCATCTTTCACCCGCCAAAAAAAAATTATCACACGGCAGTTAACTATTATAAACATTAAGTTTACTATCGAATAACGAATTTAATTTAGTGAGAGTTGACGATAATTGGAACATTTTGATCAAAAATTGCGACTTTGAAGATGATATGTATCAAAATTCGCATATGGATGGTTCAATGCTTGCACCACACACTCTTTCCTTCGTAGATGAAATGTAGGATATTTTATCGGAAAAAGGCATGATAGACGTACTTATTATATTAATGCATATGAATACATCACTTACTCGTCACCATCGGGACAAAGACCTGTTGTTTCGTCATATCTAGAGCAGTAATTATCTGCACTATAATTAAAGGTACCATCTCTTTTGCGTACGGGTCTTCTACGTCTTTGATTATGGAAATGCCAATTGAAACACGAAAATGGGCGATGTTGAGAGCATTTATGTTGCAAAAACAACGTACACTGTTCCACTCTAAATTCCTTCAAATAACTTTAAACAAAATAAGTATAGCTATCAATTATACAATTTCAGATATGAGAAAAAATGGCGCATGAATTACTTACGTATAATGATGTGGTTTTTCCGTTGGAGTGGTGAGTAAAGGTTTCGATTCCGAAGGCATTTTTATAAATTTCTTTCAATTTTAATAAAATACAAACTTAAAAAAAATTAAACACAAAATGCTGATTGCAATATTTGATCACGTGACGCTAACCATTTTTTATTAATGAAAGACACCAACGTTTTTTTGTCCGCCAGGTCAAGTTGAAACATTCGTAGCAAAAGACAGTAGCAAAGCAATGACGTCATGTTTTCATTTTCATTGTCAAGAATAATCGATTTTATCTGTCGATATCGATTGTGCACTATCGAATTCAAAAGTAGGGCTCTGGCCTTACTCTGGCTCTATCAACTCAAATACAACGAAATATCGATTTATCGATTTTTTCAACTCGGTTAATTATCGATTATCTAGAAACTTTTTGTAAATAAATTTTTCTGATTTTTCTTATCAAAAAATAAAAATTACAACAAAAGCTAAGAAAAATGAAAAGTACAGTTAACTACAAATTTGTCTATTTTTCTGGTTTTGAGAATTTTTGAGTGAAAATTATCTCGCAATACGTAATACGTCAACTTTTATACTCGCAACTTTTCGGATAATTGTGAAATCAAATGAATTATTTTACTATAATAACGAACTGGACAAAGTTATCGTTACAGTGAGATTTCGATTTTTTGGTACAGAATGCATCATTTTACATTTAAAATTTAATGATTACGCAGAATTGTGCTTCAATTGGGTCTCTCGTTTATCGAGCCCAAGGATATAAGAAACTTAAAGAAGAGTGTTTAATGGCTGCGAAATTCTATATCCCAGGATCGACGGCGAAAACTCCTTCATATTATTTGGTGGCTGAAAATTGCGACGCTTATGTAAGATCAAATAATCAACGGGATTTTTTGGAAAAAGGATCTTTACTTGTATCACATAAAAGCACTCGTTATCCAGCAAATGAGTTGGAAGTGAAGGTTGTCAATTTTAATTCTAAGAATAATGCATCTGAAGAAGTTATCTATCGTTGTTCTTCTGATAAACTAATCAAACTTGATGAAAAAGTATGGAATTTGATTGCCTCTATTGAATCGGCTTCGGAAAAGATAAAGATTGCCAAAGATGCCTCGCTTAGTGAAGAGCTGTGTAGTATTGATGTTGGTGCCGACGTAATGCTTTGCTCTTGCTACCTCGGCGTAGTTACAACTAAGAAAGCCATGAGAAGGAACGGCGCTGGAGTTTTATTTGAAGTACAAATACGAGTGAGTCCGGACTATTTTTGTTTTCACCATCATTTATATGTTAATTTCTAATGTATTTATTGCAGGAATGTTTTGATAATCAACGAAGTTCCTTGAGAAAAATTGGCGACATAGTTGTAGCTACAGCTGAAAAATTACGATTATATCAACCTCCTTATAAAGCTTCGTCAAAATCAAGACTTCAGAATAACCTCAATTTGTCACATAATCAGTATTCGTATAACATTAAGGATGAAAGTTAGTATTTGAAGAGATTAGCATCTTATTGTCATCATATTCGATTTAACTAGGTTTTTATTTCTATCGAATTTTCAGCCGATTTTATTTCACAAAATGATCCAGTTCACAAGTTCAAAGGTGGCGAAAGCGTGATGTGGATATCAGAATCAGGCCATGAACCGGCTATGATTTGCTGGAATGATAGAATAAGTGATAAAGCAAGGATTCATTTAGTGAGTGATTTTTGATAATAGTTTGATTAAGTGCGTACATGACATTTAGATTCGCATTATTTCTATTTTAGCGTGATGATTGTGAACCAATACGATGTGAACGCTCAAATACTGTGCCTGTACATACGAAAGATTTAGTTTTATATGAAGAATATTTAAGTATTTATCTAATTTTAAACTACTTTCATGCTGATGCATTCGAATTACGTACATAGTGCATAATCATTTACATTTTTTTTTGAAATTTGCACACTCGAAAAGCCGAGTAAAAATTAATTTAAAAATTTCTTTCGCCAAATTATATAGAAAAATATGATGTGTCCGGAAAAGGTGATGAATTACCTACGTCTTACAACATGAACGATCAAGATCTCGACTGCAGTGGAATAGAGGATTTGTTAGGACTGAGTGAACTTGATGAATATTTTTCAAATTCTCGATCAAAATCACCATTGAGTAATAGAGGCAAGTACTTATACTTAATATTGTTTTGAAAGATGTCTTATAATGGCTGATTTTTTTTTTATTGTTGTAATATTTAAAAGCCTATTCTTTAATTTTTTTCATTACGAATTCCACCACAGTTTAAAATCAGATTCAGAAAACTATAATAAAAGGTTTATGAAATTGATTTCATTTCAAAAAAAAAAAAAAAAAAAAAATCCTATAGCAAATCGCTTGAAATAATGAGAAAAAATCAAAATACTTCTCTTTCTAAAAACATCATAAAAAATCATCTTTGGATGAAGTAGTTCATTTGATTATGTGTTTCAACTTCAACTCTGCCCAGTTCGTAGTTTCAATTCATTCATCGTGAAACCGTTCACGTTGCAGTTATTTTTGTTTCTCTCGGTCTCTCTAGTCGGTTAATTGTGTTATTTTTAGTACATTTCTACTATCTGCAATAATGGGAAATGTATAACTTTTTTTGCGAATGTATTTTTTTTATTTTTTATTTGTGAGTGTTATTTGGTGATTAAAAATTATGGAGTTGGGATACGATTTAATTCCAATACCTGCATTGGAAATTTTTGAAAAATTGGATAAACAAAGAAAAGAGGCTGCCTTGAAAATTATGTCAAACCGTGAGTAAGGTTTATGATGGAAGATTATTAATTATTATAGGAATTCAATTTCTTCACAAATTTTTTCATTTTATGAGATTTGGTAGGCGTTTTTGAATTGTAATTTCAATTTTGTGCTTTTATTCTGTTTGAATCGATTAAAGATGACGACAACGTACGCAAACTTGAAAAGTACAGCAGTTCTTCGTCTAATTTCCGGAAGTTGGAATCAAAACTATCACTTGAAAATGAAAACGATCTCGGAGTAGGCTCAGTAGTCGAAGTGACAATTAGGGATGAACCATATTTTGGAGTTATAAAATGGATCGGGACTATAGAAGAATTTCAAAACTGCACACCAAAGCCACTAATAGCCGGCATCGAATTGGTATATTTTTTAAATACTTGCACATGTTCAATTTTTTGAACAGAGCTCGGTATGCGATGTGTACAAAATTTTCATTGTTTATTAGGAAGAAGAACACGGTGACGCCGGTGATGGATGGATGAGAGGACGTAAATACTTCGACTGTGTCCCTCATCGAGCAATTTTCAAAATGCTGAGCCAGTGTAAAAAAGATTCTCGTTTTTCCGAACCTTCCTTTTTAATTGAAGCTTTCAAAGGTACAACTGAAGGAAAAAAGTTGTAAATTTTGCATTTACCTTTAACCGAAATTCTCAATTCTAGATCGCCCTCGAGAAGTCATATCTGGAATCATCGAACCGGTTACCCATATAGATTGTGATAGAACATTCAGAAAATATAATGGCATTCAGGGTCACAATAATTCGTGCTACTTGGACGCGACTCTATTTTCTATGTTCACGTTCACGAGGCGAGTACTTAATTTTTTGAATTTTAAAATAAAACTGGGACAGTTTCTGAACATTTTATGTTTTTATAGCGTATTTGATAACTTACTTTTGAGACCTGCAAATGCTACCGACTGTGATTGTTACGAAGAAGTGCAAAGAGTTCTGCGAGAAGAGATAGTTAACCCATTAAGAAAAAATTTATTTGTGCATGCGGACAGCGTTATGAAACTGCGCACTTTACTTGATAATTCAACTTCTGTAACTGGTTTAACATGCGAAGAAAAAGGTATTTTTGGCGAACAAATTTTTCTCATTTATATGTGTAGTGTACTGATACGATTTTCGTATGATTCACAGATCCTGAAGAATTTCTAACATCGCTCGTTGCCCAAGTTCTCAAAGCAGAACCATTTTTGAAACTAAGTTCCGGCCACGAAGCATATTATTATCAATTATTCGTCGAGAAAAATGAAAAATTGATATTGCCAACTGTGCAAGAATTATTTGAACAAAGTTTAATTAGCAGTGATATTAAATTGAAAGAAGTTCCTTCGTGCTTGATTATTCAAATGCCTAGATTTGGAAAATCGTATAAAATGTATCCTCGCATATTACCTTCGCAGCTGTTAGATGTCACAAACGTCATTGAAAATTTTAATTATTCGTTACTCATTTTGATCGTATTCTAGGCTTACTTTCAATTTTGATAACTATTAAATTTTTTCAGCTCCTAAAGAATGTTCGGTCTGTGGCGCTTTGGCAAAATACGAATGCAAAGATTGTTTTAAGAATTTGCGTAACCAAGAATGGTGGTTTTCATTCTGCGAAAAATGTGTAACAGTTGTAAGATTCATTTAAATTACTACTTCGGCATGCAGGGTCGGCGATTTGGAATTTTCTAGTATGTAAAAGGAGTAGACATTTTTTCAATGTCGGATACAAAAAAAAAATCCTCCAAAAAAATTAAAAGATTTTTTTACTAACAAAAATTAGAGATTCTTTCTGCAATACATTCGTAATTCAGAGATTTTTTTCGCTAAAAATATAAGAGTTTTCTTTTTTAAACAATTTTTTTTACCCATTTTATTGCTTTAAAATAACTGAGAAATTTTTTCTCGGAGGAAGGCGTTTCTTTTCTCAAAAAATACGATACAAGAAATTACGATTTTGAGAATCCAGATAATTGAGACATTTTCTTCTTCAAATAACTGAATCGATTTTCTTTCTACCAAAAAATTCAGAGATTTCCCCCCTATATTTTCCAAAAGAATTATTACTTATTTTTAAATTGAGAATTGTTTTTTCAAATGATTGAGAATTTTTTCCACCAAAAAGTGGAATTCTCATTCCAGGAAAATTAGGTATTTTTTCTTTTAAAAAAAAGAGGTAAAAAACAGTGATTTTTTTCTTCAAAAATTATTAGACTTCTTTTTAAAAAAATTGAAATTTTGTCTCCAAAAATTTGAGATTCAAATGAATGAGAAAGTTTTCTCTCCAAATAATTTAAAGATTTTGTTCTTCAAAAAGTTGAGAGCTTTTCTTTTCTGAAAATTTGTGATTTCTTTTAAATTGAGATTTTCTAGCAAAAATATGAGAATTTTTTTTCACTAAAAATACTAACAGAGTTTTTCTCTATTAATTCAAATTTTGGTTAATTTTTTTTTTTAATTGGGAATTTTTTTCTACAAAAACTTGAGAATCTGAAGAATTGAGAAATGGGTTTTTCAAATAATTGAAAGATAATTATACATATTTTTTTCTAAGAAGTTCAGAAATTTTTTACGACGACTTCAAGGGGAAAAAAGTTTAATTTTCTATTCCAAATAAAAGTCAGATTTTTTTCCTTTTCTAAAAACTCGGAGATTTTTTTTAAACAAATTTGAAAAATATTTCTACTTTAGAAAAATGAGGAATTGTTTTTTTTTGTTCTAAAAAAAATACTAATAGATTTTCGTCTCCCAAAAATTTGAAAAAATGTTTTCTGCATGAATGAAAGATTATTTTTCTCCAAAAATTTAAGAAAATGTTTACTCCAGTAAAATTAAGAAATGTTCGGACTTTTTTTTTGAGCCAAAACATGATTTTTTTCCGAACCCGAACTGCTGTCAAGTTGCTGGCCATGTCAGCATTAACATCTACCGTTGATTTCACCTCGAACTAACACCATCCAATTTTCTAGGTACATTCTCATGAAGGCAGACGTCATCATAATAAAACATTACTTCAAGTACCTCGCGAATGTGCTTCGTTTCGTGATCCAAATGCTATACCGCGACAATACATGGAATTGTTCGCTGTTCTTTGTATCGAAACTTCTCATTATGTAGCATTTGTTAAATGTGGATCTGGCCCAGATACACCTTGGTGTTTTTTTGATTCCATGGCTGACCGTAAAGGTAAATAAACAAATTTTTTGCAGAGTCAGTAAGATGTACGTATTTGTTAATTTTGCGACTTTTTAGGCGAACTGAATGGTTTCAATATACCTGAGGTGGTTTTATGTTCTGAACTACCGAACTGGTTGACCGAAAACGGTGTTCAGGAATTCTCCTGTAAAGAAGACCGAAATTTACCTACCTATGCGAAAAGGTTACTTTGTGATGCGTATATGTGTATGTATCAAAGTACAGATGTGATGATGTATCGTTAATCATGTGCAGTTATTTTAGTCGTTTTTAATTCTTTTATTCCTTGTTCTCGTTGTTTTATTTGACATTACACCAACGAATAGAGATCATTTTATCCAGTAATGTGATTTTTATGTAATTTTTCCTTCAAAGCATTCCAAAATATTTTAATTATAACATTTCACGTTATTTTCATTTTCTCAATTTATTTCGATGAATACTGATTACATGTGCTTATAGCAGCCAAAAATTTATTTATATTATGTCGATCAAGCTGTTCTTTCCAGATTTCATACCTTCGGTATGTATTATCACCGTTTCTCAAAACGTCTACGAATCTTGGAAATTTTCAAAGTTTTTTAAAATTCAAACAAAATTACAGCTGCCCCATCAAATGAATTTTGAGTGCTGAAAGAACTAGAGAAACTTTGAAAATGAATGTATTTTAATATGATTGAATCTAACACTACATGTTATGTTAAAAAGAGCATAAGCGAATAATATTGCATAAAGCGAAAATAAAGAGGTCATATTTACATTTTTTTCTACAATATACACAAAAAAGATAAGTACATCCTTAAAGCAAAATGAGATCGGAAAGAATTGAAAATAACATAAAATAGGACTGAGAAACTGAATATGTAGATTCAGTGCATAACTAAGTATCTCTGATTACAATAACTCGGCACAAAAAAAATTTTAATTTGAAAAATGTTCAATTTTTTATACTTAATATCGTAAAATTATAACGTTAAAATTCTTAAGAAAATAACATAAAATAAATTTAGTCAACTACCAAAATAAGGGAAAAATATAAGACGCGTGAAGGTACATATCTACTTTATTAAAATTAATACCTCTGAGATGATTGCGTTAAGTGAACATGAAAAATAAAAACTTAGGAAGAGATAATACCAGAACCCTAACAATGAAAATATTAGACTCTAATTTTAGGGTGCAGTCCAACAAAAAATTGAAATAATATTATATGTACACGTAATCGCTTCTAATTATAGAAATTAAAAAAAAGAATCAATTTCATCTGAAAAAAAAAATGAAAAAAATACGAGACTTGAGAAATTCCTGAAAAAAGTCTTACAAAAATAATTCTGTTGGTACCTATTTTAATCAAAATGTATTTTCAAATCTCAAACCTTATTTTCTTTAGTCAATTTTACTTACAAATTTCGTTAGCCAAAATTAGTTCAGGATTGAAGTACTAAGTACAAATATTTTTTTTATCTAAATTAGTGTTTTAACTAGGTAATTACTTTTTGTGAAGAATGCAATAAGGTAAGTAAAAATATCTTACGACGAAACGCTAAAATTTAAATGTTTGGAAACGGATTATATACCTTTAATTCTCTGGTGAACTTGTTTAAGCCATTTATGGTAGGTAAATTATTTCCTTCAATTTTCAATATCTCCCCAATCATTAGACAGTTCTTCTTCATCCATTGTAAAATCACTACCAATACCTGAATCTAGGACGTGCATTGGACTAAAAATGAAAACACAATTATTAACAATCAGTCAAAATTTCAGGTTTTCGGCGAAATCGGATAAATTAAAATCTTACTTTATAGCGCGACAAGTGAAGAAAACTATTCTTTTCAATTTTTTGTTATAAAAGAAGTAATTAAAAGACCATAATGTCCCATCTTCGCTGAACGGATCAGATGTCAAGTCCGGATTGTAGCTGTAGAAAAAAGCAATGTTATTCGCAAATAAATAAAATGCAATAAGAAATCGGAAATATTGACTTACCTGTATATTTCGCAATTCAGCAAATGAATCATATTTTCAATGGCTGACCATAATTTCGCTCTAACGGCCCTGTAAAGCTCACCAGCTGCGGTGCTTAAATTACTGTCGATAGAATTCATCACCCACTAGACGAATAAAAACGAATAATTTTTATAGTAAATAAAATAAAAATTTTAAATGTATAGGTAATTAAATTATAATTACTTCCAAACTTGGCTCCTTGCTGAATTCGTGACTTTTGGCATGAGAAAAGTCGTAATCCGGGAATGACGCGTTAAGAGTAGCAATGAGGTAGAACAATGTTTTACGGCTAATAGTATCGCATAAAGGATTCTCTTCGTCTCCGGATACGCTGTGGCTGAAATATTCATTCGAAATTGAACAAAATTTGTAATACAAAATTTATCTGGTTTTATGCACAATACCTACCTGATAAAGTTACATTGGCCTGGAGAAAAACTGTACAGCTGAGAAGGAGAAAGGGCTTGTAAATCATGAGGGGTCGTACCTTGTTCGGAATTGAACTTCTTGTACATTTGTTTCTCATTACCAATCATTTTACACGAATATCCTTCAATTCTGAGAAACCATTACAAATCAATTAATACTACGTTCTATCCTGTGAACGATGTACTTGAATAAAATTTATTACCTTCCCATGATTTTATTTTCACCACAATCCAAACAAAGCGATGTATTTAAAGCTTCGAATTCCGGACTTTCTAAAAGCTTCATTGTATCTTAGGATTAAAATCTATTTTTTCAATAGTTCTGCGGATGTATACTTGGTATTCGCAAATTAATTTTACTACCGTTCGAATGCATCATGTTCTGACAGAAAAACACTTGTTTTATTGTAAAATTAAAATTACTAATGAAATCTTCAAACGAAATTAGGCTCAACATAGAAACAGTTTTTCCGCGCATTATTATTCTCGACAAAAACGTAAAGGTTATCCAAAATGTTTACACAACTTGAAATAAGTACAATTTGGAGATATTAGTCAACAACTAAGCAAATCTATTTGCAATTCACGTTTGAAATTAAAACCGAAATAATTATAAACGAATAACTAACTTTCAGATAAGTTTGACCTGTTTGACCAAAAACAAAATAAATAAACAACTATTTGATTGAACAAGAAAGAACCATGAACAAAACTGAAAATAACGAAACTAGCGAAACGCAAAAGAAAATACGGAACCATTTTTGTTATTGATAACAATATAAACCAATCAGAGTCACTTTTAAGAATGAATAATACCATAATAATACGTCCTATCTATGTGATTGGTGCAAAGTAGATTGACGTAAATTAGAAAACGAACGCTATTGGTGGTCTCGTAATTATTTATTAGTCTTCTGTCTTTCTTCTACTTTTTTCAAAAAATTACAAAATTAGTAATTTTTTAAAAAACGGAACAACAAAAGCGGTAAAATAATGAATGAATACGGAACAGTGCGTTTCACTTTCAAGAGGGAGGAACCCAAATTAAGCTTAGAATACCAAAATTTCTTGAAAAAATCTTAAATTACTATTATTCTGACCTGACAGAAAAACATGTTTTGTTTTATTGCAAAATTATTTCTAATGAAAACTTCAAATGAAATTAGGCTCAACATGGAAATAGTTTTTCCGCATTATTATTTTCAACAAAAACGTAAAAGTAAAAGTTAAGAATGCCACTGTGATTCCCTGCCAATTAGTAATCATAGTTCCGGCTGGCCCGGGTACACTAGGAACATCACGATGGTTATCATCAAACGCCCATCATTTATTTAGTCAATCAGGAATTAGATCAAGATTTCATAAGTATCCTGGACCTGGGAAAGAAACTTTTCAAATCATTTACCATTCCTGAAAGGTTGAAATCACAAGGAGATAAGGCATCTCTTTAACATATGTACGTGCATAGTACATCAAGTCAAGCTTTGTTTTAATGATACCGCACTTCGTTCAATACGACTAAAAACCCATTTAATCTGCACCACAATATATAAATAATCTCCCATGGAGAAAATGCGAATTTCCAATTGTTTCTACTATAAAAAAATATTACAGATAAATAATTTTATTTCCTACTAAAATATTTTGCGATATAAAATGAATTAAATATATTAGATGAATGATATAAAAGGAGAAAAAAAAAGTAAAAAATTTAGAAATGAGTTTTAACATTTTTGGTATAGTTTCACTCGTAAAATTTTTTTTCAAATAACTTCACAATAATAAGACAATACAAATGTGCGTTACCTTTCAGGTTTAGATTAATTTAATTATCATTTTCTACATTCGTATCGGTAAAAAAATAAATATATAACGAACAAAATTGAAAACATTTCATGGAAGAGCATGCGCATTCAGATTAAAAACATCCGAGGTAATGAAATCATTTGTATTCATCGCAAAAATATTATACATGACACTTTAAATGCTTTTTTCGAAATAAGAGACCGAGTAAAAATAATTAAAAATTAAGAATAAAAACATACACTGATATTTAAAAAAAGTTATATCTATCTAAATGTTCATAGTAGCAAAATATTTAAAAAGCCTGATCTCGATTATTTTATATGCCAATATTTATAACAGCAATAATAAAAAGTAAAATGCATTCACTGCGCTTTTATGCATCTGCCAAAATATATAAATTTCAAACATAAGCTACGCCATATTAAAAAAAAATTATAAATACGACAAAAAGGAGAATACTTCTTAACTGTACATACAACTGGTTTTTATTTGGTTGTGTGCGTGCGACTAGAAAACGGCCGAGACGACACACGTAGCGAATGAATTTTTGATGATAAATACATCGCGATAGTGTTTTTTTTTAATGTAACATTTATTCGTTAACTTATTCTCGATCGTTCCTACGAAGTATATCTTCTACGGTTTCTTGCGACGCTTCATTCAAATCTGTTGCCTGTAAAAATTACATTTGTAAAGAATTAACATTACAAGTTTCTTTTTCAAATATCACTAACAATTTTGAGGGCAACAAGATCGTAAAGAGTATTATTGATAAGATGAAAATTTAGGTTTGTAAATTTTTCACCCGTCGTTTGACAAGTGATTATAACGAACAACTTCTATTCGTGTCGTGGTTATTTTTAAAAAAACCATTTCAAACGCGTAGCCGATTTTTTCACGCAATGAGCACGCGCGAACACTTGCCTACAACGGTGAAGTTGATAAAATTATATTTCATCTCATATATTCGTATTAGGTACAAAGAAAGAAATTGTTTTATTTAGTCTACGGTTACACAACCAAACCAAGACGAAATAACGAAGGATTCACACAATAATAGTCAGTTCAAGTTTTTCTTTTGATACGTGCGATGTATTGAAAATACACCCATTTAATACAAAGAGACAATAATTGAAACACCAATATACTAGCACAATATTACGTCAACTTTTCTTTATTTCAAAATAGTGTAAAAAACAAAGAACCACCAATGACGTCATTTGGCAAATTTCAGAATCTAAATTTATTAATCATATTTTCATTATACTCAACAATAAAGCTCGAAAAAACTCCTTATCCGCAATGAAAAGTCCTTCTTGTCATCCCCCCTCCCCTTACATCACATTTTCTATCGAGAAAGTTTATACTTCGACTACTGAATACATTATTTATGTAATTTTTTATTGCATCAATAACACCATACCTGAATAGTTTTACTAACTCCATGAAGTGCTTTCTTAAGAGCATCAAAACTCGACGAGTAAACCATTTTTCTTTTTACGGTAGCGGTATCAGGACACCACAACATCAAGAACAATTTCTGTTTTTTTGTAGCCTGTCGAACAAAATGTGAAAAATCAATAGTACGATAATTTATGGTAATTTTTTTTTTTACAAATTTACTGCAATTGCTTTAATTTGAAAATCAAAGAAAAAACAAAAAAAGAATGACCAACAGGCTGGTGAGAATTACTTCGAGAGGGTTCATTTACCTCGGTCGTTCCTTGACACTGGTGACTGTATTCAAAATCGAACAGCCCGTAACGACATTCTTCTTTACCTCCTTTTTGAAGGTCCTCTAGGAAATCGTCGTAAGATTGATTTCTATTTCCTACAAAGACGAAAAAAGGAAATCAATTATCATACCAATTCTTGATAAGTATAAAAAATGATTTTCATCATACCGATAACTTCTACATCAATTTCTTTTCCATCTTTTATATGAAAAACAACATAACGGTGTTTTTTATCTTTTTTAACTTCTTCGTAAATAATTTTACAAGCGTCTGCTACCTTGACACCAGATGTCTGTAAAGAAAAAAAATATATTTTTACTTATTTCGCTGATATTGTGAAATACAATTAAAATTCTACTCTCTTAAAGTTAGTTTTAGTATCTATCAAAAAAAAAAAAAAAAAAATCATCACGTTATCCGAATAAGAATTTGATGGAAACACGAACAATTAACCAACATAGCGGAAACAGATAAAAAAAGTATCATTACTCCTTATTTAGATACATGGACATGGTCAAGTTTTCGTTGGAATTTTAAAGATGAATTGTATCGACTTATAGGCGGTGAGATTTATTCGTCAATAAAATGACTTATTATTTAATCCTCCGGTGGGGGGAGGGGGTAATATAATTAACCGAGTAATTATCTTAGCAGCAGAATATCGCTCTTGAAGACACTAACAGACTTGATACAGATACAAAACATTTATGTGTAATCATCATGTTAATAATAGCACAACAGAGGATTTCTATTTGTTTTCCACTTTTAATATTCAGCTTGCAAAGACTAGAGAGGACTTGTGACGTCATTGTCTAAGCAACGATGACCTCATTAAAACCTCACGACATTAATGAAATGACTAATAAAAGCAAACTTTCCACGGTTATTCTACAAAGGTGAGTGAATTTTTCGAAGTACTAAAGGATATGATTTAAATTCTTCCCGGTATTTTCAATGATTGATTGGCGATGACTACAAGATTTTTTTGAACTGGTGCAAAACATAAATTAAACAGGAGCGATAGCAGTATAAGATAAGTAACCGCAGTAAGGTGTTACAGATAAAACACAAAAATTGTCGGCAAATTGTTTTTACAATTTATAAATATTTTGAAGAATTGAACGGTGAATACTGACAAGAGTACGTTTAAAAGTAATTCATCATCACACAATAGTCCAACTCATACTTCAACTTCATAATACCAGCCTGATTACGGTGAAGGGGAAAACGCAATATGAAAATGAGTAATTTTACGCATGTTCGATTTTCAGGCACGACGGAGTATAATTTTTCCAGTATGAAATGATTATTAAAACTTCAACATACTTCAACCATCAAACATGATATTAGAGAAAGACAGAAAATTCAAGACAAATACAAAGGAAAGCTCGTAATTTTTTTCCTTCTCGTGACTGTGATAGTTACGTAAAGCACTCGAATATGAATATAGAGAAAATTTTAATCAAATTACTGATGCGATTTCAGTCAATTCTTGGCATACTTCGGTAATGAATTAAAAATTACATTAAAAAGTGAATTGCTCGATTTACTATTTATAGCTCGAAACACGAGATATTACATTAACCCTACGAAGATGGCCGACCCGGTATGTTGGATCATTACACGAATACGGTTTGAAAAGTGAAAAATGAAAAATAATTGAGTTTGATTACTTACCATTTTTACAACGTAATGAATTCAAATTATAAAAAAACAAATTTATAAACTTATTAATTATTATTAAGTATTCAATACTAAGAACGAAACAAATTACCATCTACTACACTACACATAACAGACGATAAGTTATACTTTTTTGCACTCATTGCCAGTGTTGCTTATATGGCGGTTTCAAAAGTTATGTTATTATCATTTGAGAGAAAAATTTCGTTTTTTCGGCTCGCAATGCGTTCGCGTATTGGCGTCGACATGAGAAAAAATCAAATAAATAATTATTTTGGAATAATTTATGAATGCAATAAGGATAATTCTTTTCTATAAAAGCACACGAATGCATATCTTATAGAATGACTAGATAATATGTGCCTCTCGTGAATAAATTCGTATTATTTTCTATTCTAGATTCCAAAATAATTTTCGTTAATATCATCTCCGCATCTCGTTCAGTCGTACTCAACTCAATAAAACGTTTTTATTTTATTTTTAAGATTATACAATAACTGAGGTTTGATCTATTTTTATTTTCTGATCATAAAACACATTCTTTTACAGATTTTCTTTAGCGTTGAATGTTGTACAGTGGTTTGTTAAATTCTGGAGACCTACACGAAAAAATAAAAAGAAATTTTAATTGATGCAATTTTGCACACTGTCCATATTATCCAATCAAACACAAGGAATGTACGTTATTACCATAAAAGGTAACGATTGCATCAATTCAATGTTCATTATTTATCGCAAAGGCATCTACGCGTTGAAGTTGCAAAGGCTTCGTGTGTGCGTTTAATTTTGAAACTACATTACATTAGCCTACACTAGCTATATTCGGCATCTCATAATAAATGTATAGGTTACGTATCGTTTGTAGATAGTTTAGTACGTATTCAAATTTCAATCAAGTCACGTAGATATTTTTACTATTTTTTTTTAAATAATCCTACATTTTTATTAATTGACCAATAATAGAATTCAATATTTATTTGGTTCTTCTTGAACTGAGCGGTGTTTTTATTTATTTTAAATAAAAGTGTTGCAATTCAGTCACATGAACTTTACCATTGTTGGTTAAGTGGAATTGATTGATTGAATTATCTTTCTCTGAATTTTGGGCTTCGTCTTGCAACTTCAGTGAAGCAATAGGTAATAATTAAATACAATAATAAAGCCTGAACTTTGAAATTCAATTCTAATTTTTACCGCGTTGCATCTTTTATGAACAAGTTTCAAACACGAAAATTTATGAAAGAAAGAAAATGATGGAAATAAGCGACAAAGCGAGAGCGAGTAAACAACAAAAAAAAGAAGGAAAAAAACAAGGAAAATGATAAAGTCATTCTAACAGTGCTGCCTTCGATTAAAAATGAAATGTAATATGCAATTAAAAAAAGGTAAAAAAGTTATAAATTTCTCTGTAGTTTGCTTTGGTTTGTACAAACTTCACAGATTTTTCATTTCCATAAAATTGATTAGGAAATTATTCCTCGCAGTCTCGCACCACTCTCGCACAATGCACATTGCACAATGCGCAATTGAATTTATGCAAACAATTTTTTAAAAATGAATAAAAATGATTGTATTCAGTTCACGGTTCACGCAGTGGCATAGGGAAATCATGGAAGTCCGACTTCCCTCCAAATTTTCAAAGAAATGAGATTTTTATGAAGTGGTTATTGAAAATAAAAATCGGAAAACTTTGTAAAAATTATCTGCAAGATCTTGAAAAAATTTTCCGCATCGATTCAGACTTTCATGTTCCATAGGGTTGAATTTTCGCATGTGATGAATTTTAATTGATTAGAATTTATAAACAGAAATTTTTAGAAGAATTTTAAAAATTTGAACTTTCAAACAATTTAAAAATTAGAAATTGGGAAAAAAATTCAGACTAAAATAAAAAATTAGAGAAATTAAAGTGAAAACATTTTTCTTTTTTCGATTTGTACTTTTTTCAGGTGATTTTATTAGGCTTCAGTTTTATATATCTTTTTTGAAATATTTGGGGATACCTGGGCGCAAGGAGGGGATGATTTTTTTAAATGTTCCTAAAAAAATTACATTTTATGCAATTACTAAAAATTTTATAATTTTTGAAAATTATTGAATCATCAAAAATTATAACGATTTTTAAAAATTTGTCAGTTTTTGAGATAGAAATATGTCGATTTTTGAAAAATCCGCAATTTTTGAAAAATTAAAAAAAATTTCGAATTTTCGAATTTAATAAAATTCAACGACTTTAGGTAATTTGATATTTTAGAAAACTTTGTAATTTCGGAAAACTATTGGATCATTAAGCATTTTGCAACTTTTAAAAGTTCAATAATTTTGGAAAATTTGTCAGTTTTTGAGGAACCGAGAATTTTTGAAAATTCCGCAATTTTTGAAAAATCAATAATTTTTTCTAATTATAAAATTTGAAGATTTTTGAAAATTTGATAATTTTTTAAGACTTTTCAATTTCGGAAAATTATTGGATCGTTAAAAATTAACGATTTTTAAAAATTTAATAATTTTGAAAAATTGACCAGTTTTTGAGGAACTAACAACTTTTAGCAATTTGACAATTTTTGAAAATTCTGTGGTTTTTGAAAAATCAATAATTTGTTAATTTTTGAAAATTTGAAAAAAATTACTCTGATTTTTGAAGAAATTCTAACACTCAAATTTTTGAAAACAGTACAGTTTTTCAAAAATTGAATTTTATATTTATTCCATAAAACAACCCTCTCCCCATTTGAAAAAGTGACATTTTTCAACTTTCTGACTTTCCCATATTTTTCCTCTCAGATTCGCCACTGTTTAAGCCAATGAAAAAAATTTTAAAAAAATCAGTGACGATAAAATCTGAAGAAATGTTCTTTTTTAACGAAATCCAAAATGATTTATGCCTAATTTCCCAAAACATTTTTTGAAAATTGATTTTGATCAAAATTTAAATAATTGTTTTTCATAAAAATTCAAAAATATTTCAAATGGATTTTCAAAAAAATTGATCTTTAAAAAATTTAAAATAGTGTTGTTGTAACAAAATTTGAAAAAAAATTGTTCTCAGGCGGTATTTATTGTGCTCGAGGAAAATTTCTGGAAAATTTAATTTCGTATGCATATTTTTTTTTTGAAAATTTGTGTTTTGGAAAAAATTGCTGTTCAACCAAATTTTCAATTTTATGCTGAAAGAACATTTAGAAAAATTTTGTGCTTCAATAGGATAGCGTTTCAATTAAACTTGAGGGCATGAAAAATTTGGTTTTATAAAATTTGTAGCTTTCGAATTTCTTGTCTTATTACGTAATACAATCGTATAAATTTCAATTCATTTCTGCCTGTTTATTCAGAAACAATGCTATGCTTATCAGATATTCATCAAAAAACCTTGAAAATTTTCATTTGATTAGTTATTTTTTCATGAAAAATTATTGCTAAAGTTAGGTAGGTACTTCTTTTGTTGAAAAATTAATTTACGATGCCTGAACATAATCGATATTTTATGTGTATAGTTACTTTGCACGAAAAGTTGACATTGAATCGAATTGAGAATAATCCACTAGTTTTCTCATTGAAACTCGATATTTCGTAATATTCTACAGGATTGTAATAATGCTTTCCCTTTCCTCTGCCACTCTCACTCTACAATTCTATACATATTCCAAATATTAGTAAAATATTCTGTATCCGTCATTTATATCTCATTATCGATGTAATACTGTTTGACCTACTAAAACATGGTCGCAACGTTCAAGAGTATTTAGTTTTCGGAATATTGCCGAGCTTCTTATATGTATACTCGTAGCATATACGAGACAGAGGGGTAAATTTATGGCATATGAGAATTCACCGGCGAGCAATGGTGTTGCTACTGCATCCACGCCGCAATAAGCCCGATAAATTATCACCCAACGACACACGATGTTGGTAGGTAAGGTACCTAATCTAAACGGGGCCAAGTTATTAAACGTCGTCCATCCATACCAACGTTTAAAGCACCCCCTTGTAAATATTGCCAAATAAATGATTTATACTAATACGCAGCACAATGCTCGTAATAAGCCTCCTGTGTAATGTGTAGTGTACGAGTTCGGTTGTTGGTCTTATATCGGTGAAATTTTTACTCTTCATTTTTTTCCTCCGCATTTTTACTCTTTTACACGTTACAGAATGAAGATTTAAACGTTTCGTGTTATTTTCATTTTATACGTAATACGACAGACGAGGTATACGTACTACGTACTCGTGTATATCTATAGGTAGTTAGGTACATGAAAGAACGTCGACTTTCTAAATATGCATCATGTAGTATATCGACTCGCCAAACAACAGAATGCGATTCATACACGAATATACGCATATGTAGGTATGGATTTTTGGCACCTCGTCGAGCAATTTTCTCTCTTCGTTAGAACTTGACACGTGTAATTGTTTTGGTATAAAACAAGATCGTGCAGGTGCGACATGGTAGCAAATAATTCTGCAGGGAGCTACAACTGCGAAGTGCTGAATTTTCTCTTATTTTCTTTATGACTATGAGAGTTACGTAATTTTTTTGCCATTTTTTTCAACCTTTTGGCATTTTAAATCAAAGGGGGTAGCCGGGTAAGAGTGGAAATCTACCCCGGCTGGGATTTTCGAACTTCGTAATATATAAGTAGATTCCTCTATGGTCTTAAAATTCTCTGGGAAAAATTTACCTCATCCCTAGACCCCTAATGCCTCCAAAATAGTGGTTCTCACCACGAAGTTTTCATTTTCTGCAATTTTCAGCCGAATTTTTTTAAACTCGTAGTGTTGATGGACCATACCAAAGCTCTTCCCTGGAAATTTTTTCAATATTTTTCCAGTGTTCCTCCGTTAAATAATTCAAGTTCTAAGATTTCAAAATGTGACATTCTCATGTTGTTTGAGAAGTGCAATCACAAAAGAAAATTATTTAGTATATTCATAGCATGTATTCTTCCACGATTTTTTCAAGTAATGAAACATTTTCGTAAATGCGAAAAACTAAATTTTTTCACCGTTTTTCGCCCCTAAACCGGTCATTTAGATCTAACTTTTTTTTTTTCGATATACAGGGTGTTCCGGGACCAGTGCACTCCCTTCAAACCTGAGATGCGGCTACTCAAACTACACAAGTGTATGCATGTTTGCCGACCCTAACATTTGAAGGGGCAAAGTTATGCTATCATAATGGTCGTTTTTTCGGAACGTCGTAACTCCGTTGGTAATGGAGATAGACAATTTTTTTTGAACCTTCTTGTAGAACTCTTTGAGTTCTATAAAATTTGTTCTGTCCATGTTTTGCCTAA
>FIZV01060127.1:0-13247 GCA_900050545.1 Trionymus perrisii | reverse complement strand
AAGCGCTCCAAGAGGATGTAAGAAGCGAAATACAGCTATCTCCCAAAATTTTTGGGTTAAGAAACGAGTCAGCTGCAAGCAGCGAAAGCGTATCGTCTGCCGGAAATACAATACCTACCAAAGTTATGTAAACCAATTGATACCTACCATGAAACCTACTCTCATACTTCATTTCAGCAAGTTTTACCAACCTTACTTCATGCACTGCGTTTTTTTCAATTTCCCACAAAAAAGTTAAAATGCAGCTGACTCGTTTTTACCGCAAGCCCTTCAATTCGTTTTAAGGGAGACAAAATTGACTATGTAGTTGTGAAGTCGGAAAAAAATCCCCCTTAGAAACCTCCAGGTCTGTACGTAGGGAGGCTCCGGGCGGGCATTCACAATGCATGCTTGTAGAAAATATATCATACCTAAGATAAGAAACCTGAATGGGACTGCCGAACTCAAAAAAAAAAAAGAGTCGTCAGAAAAAGTGATTAATATTCAACATTAAGGGGTTTTGATCTTTTGAGCTCAAATTTTGGGGCAATGCTCTTCATTTGGATGCCTTTAAAACGGGCCCAAAAATGATGAAATTTTTTGAAATTTTCACGAATGATAGAGGAAGGATGAGGATCCCTATTATCTCCAATGCAAATTTCACAGGGCATCTCATCTGTTCATTTTTTTTTTTATTTCAAAAAGTAGATGCGAACCAAAAAAGTTACTGTAGGTACCTATATCAGATGTAACATGAAAGCTCGAACTTTCCTGAGCACAACCACATAATTATACCTAATGTGCAAAATTTTAAAACAGTACTCTCGATAATTATATGGATGACAATAAGTTGAAGACGCTTAAGGTGTTCACTACTGGGGACTTGAGCGGACCTTGTAGAATTGTCAATTTTTTGGACACAACATAAAATCAAAAGAAACTGTTTACTTCTCGCAGATGGATACTTTAGTCGCTATGGTTACAGATTTTACCTGTAGGTAGGCAAGCTATGTAGTAGCCAGGTGCTTTCTACAGTTTACTTACCCGTGTTGTAAGTCGTAATTATGCAAAGTTGGACGACTTACAAGTAATTAATTATGCCATAAAATTGGATTAGATTACGCTATACATTGACGCGATACCTCTACCTTATCTATTCTCATTGAAGGCCGGAGGGGAGGGTATGCGTATGACTATAGCTAGTTAGCTACATATGCGTTGTATGATAAGGAACCGTATGTACTTACTGTTTGTTCGAGCGATCATTCAAACACTTGGTATGTGTGTCGTAAAAATTATGACCATACAGGTACTTGAAAAGTTGGCATACTCTTAGTGTTTACCTCAAAAATCCTTCATGTACTCACGCGATGATGATATACCAGCGTGAAGAAAATAGAAATCATTTATGTTGGTACTTAGTGAAATAGATGTTTTTTTTTTTGTTTTTTTTTTTTTTGTAAATTCTTACGCGTTTTGTACCCTATTAGGTGATGTCTAGACAATATTCGACGAAGCATCGAAAGTAATTTTCCTCGCCTTAATCAAACCGATGTAGAAAGCAAAGGGAGTGCATGAAACTATCTTTTTATTTTCATTAATTGAAGATTGTGTGGACGAATGAATGGAAGTAAGTAGGTAAAGCATGTGCTTATCGGTCATCCCAATCGTAGAAAATTTAAAAGCCATGTCACCTTTTCCAAAGGACCACCGGACTATCAGTTGCCTATCGAATTTGTTAGAATGAGAGTGCATTCTCATTCTCTTAAAAGGGTGTAGCGTGCTGCAGGCAATGGTATAACAGCGAAAAGAAGAACAGAAACAGAAATAATATAAATAAATTCAAAACGATTTTTTTTTACCTGATTTCGAGATTAAAGTGTCTTGAGCGTTGTCGCGATAATTTTCACGGGTGAATTTTTCATTGTTGCTGAAAGTAAGTTGATGCGGATTTTTATTTCTCGTGTCGACGGTATTCGTCGTTGTCATGTTCGTCGAACGCAATGGGCAAAAATTTTATGAATTCGCGAAAAGAGGAAAATTTGAGGAATGGAAAAAGAAAAGAGGTTGTGGTGACGGAAGTAGAAAGTGAATCTTGGCGTTATGCGATAGTCGCGTCGATGAAAAATGAAATAGGTAAAAAACGAAAATGAAAATGAAAATGAAAAAAAAGGCAAGTGAGGGAGAGAAAAAGAGAGAAAAGTAATGTTTACATATTTACGCGATACCGAGACACTGTTTTATTATTTTACGACGAGAAAACGGGTTGAAAGAAAAAACAAGAAAAAACAAAATGCTTTTAGAACTGTGCATTCAATTTGGAGAGCGAGCAGCGACACCGAGCGAACGAACGGATACGTAATGACTAGTTATCTGTTCGCGGTGAACTGACTCGGCGTTTATTTATTTATTTTTATATTCACATGGCACTATAAACATTTCCACACATATTACGACCAGCGATGAGACTATGATAAACTCGTAAATAATCCACCTATCGGGTATTAATGTACAGTGTTGTCTTTCTGTATAATTTTAACTACCGAACAGAAATTTTTTACCGAGTCAAGGTCGCAAAAATACGAATATCACGCGTAATTCGCGCGATGATCGCGAGCGCCAACACCGCGCACGCCGCGAGCCAAGTTCGAGCTCGAGCTCGACGGCGGAGACGCGAATATCGTCACTCTCACTATTCGTCTCATTCTATCCTTTCTGGACCTATTTTTCGTCATTTTTGCATCAACTTCCTATTTCCTATTACGAGTTTACGACTTCCTACTTTGCCGGCTTCGGTAGCGTGACTGCGGCGATGCTAACGACCCGCTCGAAAGCATGCACACACCAATAAAGCTAGGTTATAAGTACGACTACGAATGCAACAGCTCCAGCACAAAGGCAAAAACGCAAAAGTAAACGCACATTTCTGAACACACCACAAAATATGAGCTCTGTACCAAACCGAAACCGAACAGATCGATATTCGGTCATGAGCAGTAGTGAGTGCATTTTTTTTGGTAGGTAGGTAAGGTATATTCGAGTTATTAGTGAGTCCGATCGTAGGAAGGGTGCTTATAGTGTGTTTCGTTTTCGTATAATTTTTCAGGGCAACCAAGAAAAATTCACCTCAACAGTGTGTCTAAACTGAAAGAAAGATTTCTTGTGGAAAATTTAAATTTTAATAACTTTAAAACTCTGGAAAAAGAAGGTACCAACCTTGGTACCAACAATAAAATAAGAAAATAGACAGTAGCGCACCCAACGTACCTATCTAAATCTATACGTAGACGTAGGTAATCACTAATCACGTTAGACACACTCGCATACGAATGTATGTATTACCTATACCTATGTGATACGATGTGCTGAAGTTGAGGGGCGTGGCCAATGAATTGAGTTACGTTGATCTAGATCAACGTATGTTCATCTCTATTTTTCACATACCTTACCTACTTACTAGTGCCATTTATCAAAAAACGATGCGATATTCCAATTAACAGGTAACAGGCTCACCCTTCGTTTCGTTTCCAGTTATCGATTATAAGTTGTAACGTGTTCAAAACGATGCCGATACTATTACCTACTACCTCTACCTATAACACCTTATAACACCTTTAGTAACGCAGCATCGTCATCGTCGTTTCGAACTCTGGTATGTATGTATGTATGTCTACGTACATGTTGGTTTTACTCCGACTCACGTGCAAGGCTATATTTAAATTTAAATTGAACGTTCCTTCATCCGTAATACGTAGATAGATACCTATTACCTACACTCAATCTCCCGCCGCCTTCGCCGCATGGCGCTTTTGTTCGCAATACATGAATACAACCGTACGTGCGGTTTATTTGGTTAGATTTTGTCCATTTTTGTAGATAGTTTTGTTACATGTGATGTACATAATGCCTTCGTCTTCGTATAGGTATCAATTTAGGTACTAATTTCGTTTAATTTAAGTTTTAGGTTAATTCTTCATTTCGTTATCGCTTTTGTACGTAGGCCTAGGTAGGAAATGGGAATCAGCGAATAAAAGAAAACCTTCGTCGAGTTGATTTACTCGTTCACATTGCGGAAGATTTTTACGAATCAGGCCTCTACGAGTACATACCTATTACCTACTAGGCAATTTATTCCTACGAATTCATTCTTAAAGTTAAAATTATCGAGTTAAATTTTATTCTTTCCTCTTGCCGACTCAAAATCGTGTCAACGTTGAACGCGTGTGTATCGCATTTATAAAGAGCCAAATTAATTTCCTAAAGTGAAGTAGATTTTACTTACTTGAAAAAATTGATAAAATTACCTAAATGATAAAATGGTGATGCGTGATGCGAAACGAAATTTCCTGGGAAAATTTGATGCAACGTTAACAAAAAAAAAAAAAAAAAAACACCGCACGCGAGAATTTTCTTCGTGATCGTAATGTCGTACCGACAATAATCTGATTCTGACTGAAAAAGTGTAAAGCTACATAGTTTAGTTACATAAAAATCTATGTAACCGGACCGCTGACGATTATAGTTGCGTTACTTTTTGTTTGCTGGATCTTGCCAACACTGAAATTGTTGTGATACTCGTGATAACTGATAAGCAAACGCAAACGCCGTTCGTCCCGCGCCACCATCCAGTTCGTACATTGTGTGTATGTGTGTGTGCTATTTACTCCTGTCCTTCGACGAAATTGATAACACAAAAAACTCACCATAAGTTGTTTTCGTTCGACTTGGACTACCGACCACGTGTTTTTTAAAAACAGAAGAAATTTGTAGTGAACTAGTGAATAAATAATTAAAATAATTAACATCTTGAAACAAGGAGAATGGAAAACGACGATTCCATAAGTGAACACCTGACGACGTGTAAGGTCGATATGTTGAAGCTATGCGAAGATGTTGCTCTTACCTGTAGAAAGTTCAAAGGATTACTCGAAAAATATCAACATTTGTTGTCTTCGTTCGATGCAAAGGTATTCGAAGTTATTCTATCATAAAACGTACGTAATGTCGGCCTATTAACGGCGAGTCAATATGGAAAATGGCCGAATAACGAGAACATAACATTTCTGTCCAATTTCTACAGCAAGGTGTCAGTCTGTTCAACGTCAAATCTGATGCCATGTTCACGTACATCTGTAACGTTCTTTATTTAATGTTGAAGAAATGCTGCGGCTTATCGATACGAGATCCGCAAACTAGAGGTATATTTTAAAATTCAAATTTCACGTTTACACGTTCAGAGTTGAGTGAACTGTACACTGATGGTAAATCTGTGTTTGATTTATATTTTCCCTCTCTTACAGAAAAAATTGGCCAAGTACGAGTAATTTTGGAAAAAATAAAACCGCTCGAATTGAAATTGAAGTATCAAATTGAAAAATATATTAAAATGACGCATTCGCAGCAAAATGGGGGCGCTGTAGACAAAAGTAGTTTTCGCGCTAGAATAGAAAATTTACAGGTATCATTTGAATTGACGTAAAATAGTCAAATGAAGCCCGTCAATCTCGCTTTAATTATTCGTTTTTTACGTCCGATATTTTATTAGAACGATGATAGTAATGAATTGAAGGATGCCGATTATGATGATGACGGTGGAGATGATGAAAAAGGAGCCGATGAGAATGAAGAGAAAGATGCGGATGATGACGAACGTGTTATTGGCAAAAGTAAGAAAGCAACCGTCGATCGTAAAGTTGCATCGAATGCGATTTATAAACCACCGAAAGTAGCCGCTGTTCCGTATGGTAAGTTATCGCATGTTGTATGTGTACATACATTGGCGAATAAATTTCACTGGCTCGTGTTAACTGGTTCAGATGATTCGAGGGAGGAAGATAAGCGTCAAAGAAGATTAGAACAATCGAAAAAACGGGCTTTGAGTACTTCGATAATACAAGAATTGAAAGAAGAGTATCTAGATACGCCGTTGGAAGTTACTAGCTCCACTACTTTGCGTAATAGACGTACCAATTATAGGCAAGAGAAAGAAAGGTAAGTGGTGATGATGATGATGATGAGTTGCATAGCGTCCCATTCGCGTATATAATTTATTATTGTCGCATAATTGTACGGTCCGTGGACGTAGACGGTACACTTATTCACTTGTACTTTTTTTTTCAATTTCCTATTACGTGTAATACTTTTTATTACGCGCAGCTACGAAGAAACTTATTTCACTCGTTTGCCAACCACAAAGAAGGAACGTCACATGGACAAACAGATGTCTTCTTTAACGTTAGGAACGTTGGGCGCGAAAGTTACTCGATTCGAAGATATATCAGCTCTCGACGAACGCGCTTTCGATCGCTCTAATAAGCGTAAAAAGAACACTCCAAAAAAGAATAAAAGTAATTGGTCTTTTATCATTCAAAACCCACGTTCGTTTCTACGAGTTTAATTCGTTCTCATTTCGCAGGTTTGAAAAAAAGAAGAACTCGTTGATCATGTTTCCTGCACAGGTATCCTTGAAACTCGGTTTCCGTTTAAAAGACTATTTATCGGTACCAAACTTTATATGGAGAAATAGAACCGAGGTTTTCTATTCTACGCGTTTTTTTCCTTTTTCTGTTTGAAGCGATTTCTTGGTTAAACATTTTTCACGGTTATTTTTACGTTAAAATTCGCTTGCAGGTGTGTAGTTGCGTAAAGGTATCCGCTTAATCTTCTTCAGAAGGATAATTCAATGTCGGTATTAAAAAACGGCCTTCGATTTGCGAATGCTATCGAAATTAATATTCGCCGCTTTTGTTTGATTTGTGATGGATTACCTACGCAGATGGGAAATTTATAGGAAGAACCGGTTCAATGTGGTTACATTACAATAACTTTTCATTTTTTAATTTGTTCTTTGTACAACGGAAATAGAAATATCGAGTAACTAAAAGTAAAACAGAAAATAGATAACATTAGGAAACAGTTTTCGCTTTCGTATTTTTGTTTTTTTTTTCTCTCTTTTAAAATAATCCCGCAGCTTTTTTCATATTTGCCCTTCTCCATGGGGCTAACTGTCGAAATTCCGAGTATTTCATTCCGAAAACGGCAAAAAATTCATCGTGGCTTAAATGCAACTGCGAACAAACGATTAAACGAGTTGATTATTATTATTATTTTTTTTTTTCGAAACGTCGTAATCTGATTTCGGTATACGGTACACTTATTATAGAGTAGAGTATCGAAGTTGGAATGTTCGTACTTCGACGGCATGACACATTGACACGTACTTCTTTATGGCTGGGATCTACACCGGCCGGTAGTTGATCCGGATTCTTCACTAATAGTTTCTCGACGGGAAACTTTTCGCATTCATCGAAATTGTAATCGTCGTCGTTCGACTTCATTCGAATGTGTAAAGTTGGATTTTGTTTCTCTAATTCTATTCGCACTTGCGCGAATGTTTTTCTTTTCTATTGCAAACAAACAATCAAACGAAGGAAAGAGTTGTAGTATTTTCGAATGATTTTACGCGGCGCGGCGCACGTATTTGCGAATTTGAAACTTACGTCGAGCATTTCGTAATCCCAACTTTCGAAAAATCCGACAAATGTGACCGGTTCGTAACCTTCTCCAATTACAATTATCGGCGTTTTCAAGTTCCGTTCGCTCGCATCTGCGAATAGTGGATTAAAATTTACACATACGGCTATTCGGCTACCCTACCCGACATATAACGGTTTCTACCCCTACCTGTTTTCAAGTACTCCATAGCTACATCGTAAGCGTGTTTTTTCTCTTCATTTTTCACCAATTGGCCTATCCAAACGTAGATGGTTTGCTTATTGTCCAATAACATGATATCTTCCGATACCAAGTCGCTTTGTTGGAAATTCATTATTTCTTCGGCTGTTTGCAAAGTAGGTAATTTTTAATTCGACACGAGCGAATAAAGAAAAAGAAGATCAGCTTACTTTTTTTCGAGTTGTTGGCCGAGTTGTAGCAGTGGAACAGTCTGACCGAACCTGACTCGTGTTCGGTGTTAATTTTTTTATCGCGCGTGTATTCGCCGGAACCTCCGATCTGTTTCCAAAATTCACTTTTTTCGTGTCCTATACATAAATACAAGCAGGCGTGTATTTCGCAGTGCCGGTATAATCATTGTAGCTAGTATCTAAAGCGCATTATGCACAAGGATCAGGACAGCCAGACAGGTGGAATTTCTGTAGGAGGGAAGATGTCAAATCTCCGGTATGCAGATGACAGTCCACTGATCGCAGAAGACGAAACATAGACGGCTGAATTGATACAAAGAGCGATGAACTCGGAGTAGGTACACACATCAATGCAGCCAAAACCAAAGTGATGGTTATTGATCGAACAGGCTTTCTGCCTCAAAGTGACCGACGTGCTGAATGAGTGTGAGAAAAGAAAGGCTTTGTCCGCTTAGGCTTCTCAGTAGAGATACGCGGAAGGGACGCAGAATAGCACTAGGAAAGTTAGCAATGATACGATTACGAAGTATTGGACGCTCAAGCAAAATGATAAGAGAAGGATAGACGCCTTCGAGTTGTGGACTTGGTGCTAAGTATTGCCCATACCATGGAAAATGCGTAAATAATAGCAGAAGTAGGTAGATAAGTTGCGAAGACTGAGTAAGCTGTGTTAGAGGAGAGTGCCTAGCTATTTTGGATACATATGTAGCTCGTAGAGAGGACGAAATCTTGGAGCGTATCATCGTGCTCGGAAGTCCCTAGGAAGAGGGGCAAAGGAAGATCGGCATCAAGGTGGACGGATTGCATCTGCATCCCACTGCATGAGACCTGTTGTAGCGGCAGTTGCTCTAGTTCAGGGCATAGAGGAGTTGTAGAAAGTCGAGAAATTGAACCTTTTATTATTATGACGAACGTAAAGCGTGTGTATCGTAAGTACGAGCTAGGTGCGCTGTAGATACATAATAAGAATGAAAGATTTAAACGCGAGGTTTGGTTGTTGTTTCTACTTTTTACCTTCGTATATGACTAATAATTCTTCGGAAGAGGATACTTTGTTAGCTATGCTTTTAGCCATTTCTCTCTGATCACCGGTCGAGCCTTTGCCGCACCAAACGTAGCAAATTTTATCACCGCAATGTAATATGAATACATCGTTTGAATCTAAACTGGACGTTTTGATGGGTACCTGCGTTAGAAACCAGATAAATCAATAGAACAAAACCAAAAAGAGAACGACTGAAGTACTCTTTTCCAAAACGGCCTGCAATTTTTTTGGGTGGAAGGGGGGGGGGCAGTGATGAGGAAAAACAATTCCAATATTTCCACTGAAACAATGTTTTTGGTTTGTTTGTTTTTGAAGGGGAAGAGATGAATAGAGAATGAATGAAGGTAGATACTGTCACGGGGATTGAAAATTATCGTAGCATTGCTTTTGGCCTATCAATTGGTACCAACAAAAAAAAGAATAAAAATGAAAATTGTCAAAAACTGATATTGGTTCTTTTGGAAAAGAGCCCTTCAATTAGGTTCAAGTACCGTAAAAACCAACCGCATTTACAAACGGGCAGAAAAATTAAGGCAGATCGTAGCGTTTGCTTCCTACCTGTGTAGCGCGGCTATCGTAATGTCGACTTCCTGTCACATGTAGTAGGAATCTGGAGGGAATTTCGTCGCGATGTTCATCAATGAACGTGGTCATGCGTCCGCGAAAAATACTGAGAAAATGAGGCGTTTCATTTCCTTCCTGAATGTAAACCAAAGTTCCGCTGTTATTGATGGATTCGTTTTTCGTCAACAGAGATAGCATAGCGTTGGTCTGATCGCTCTTTGTCGAATGGCTGCCCTGTTCGTATTGAGGAAGATTTAACAGTAACGCGCTCTAATGTGGCGTAAAACAACGCTTTATCGTCGCTTGTCAAGTCAGACTTACCAGCCAACAATATAATACGTGGTACTCTTTACTATCGAACGTATATTTGTAATGAACTATGTAACAGGTTCGAGAATAGAATCGACCGTACATGAAATAAGGCACTTCTTTCAAATTGCTATGCTTCACCCTCCATACGGATAATTTACCGTGCCCGTCCTCCATTAGCTGAAGTTGAGCGGCCAGTTTGGGAGTGTTGTGTAAAGTTTGCGTACTCAAATTAGCCGGCATGGCTTTACCTTTATTTGCTGAAATCAGACGCAGAACAAAGCATCGAGATAACGAATGCACCAACAGCAGCAGCAACAACAACAACAACAACATCATCATCATCATCATCCTAGGCAGGAAGAACTGTGTTATATGTATTTACCGATGGAAGAAGCGCCACTACCTCCGTTGCTGATATTGTTATTTATATCGTGCTCTTGCCACGAGCAGAATAACGATCGGAATTCGATGGGTTCACCACCTTGCATGACTCGACAAACTGGTATATAACTAGGATAGGATTTCTTCTTGACGAAACCGTGAGCGTTGCGGATGGCGTCGATTCGTTCCTTTTTCGATGCTTTTCTGCCCAACCAAACCCAAATGGTTCGCCCGTGATTATCCACTATATAGGTATCCTAATGGGCGTACAAAGTGCGTACTGATTAAAACTGAGAACAAGCGACTACAGCTGGAATTACCTTTAGATGGTTGCTTACGTCGCTGGTTAAATCCGACTGGTGCAACTTGCCGGTTTTCAATTCGAATATTCTGTACGTGCCGCCTTCGTCGACGCATTTGTAAAGGCGAAGTTCGCCGCCGATGGAATCAGCCTCGTTGAGGTCGGCCACGTTACCGTTCGTGTCCATGTGTAAGCCGTGCCGATTTTTCGGATCCAAGTACAAACTGAAAACGGTCCTTTCCGAGTCGGCGAGCTCGGTTTCTTTTCCATCGTCTACAAAAACCAACGACAAACCGCCGTGTTCGTCGCGTATCTCTTGAGCAGTCTGCCGATTGTTCGGAATCGAAACAGATGAGATCTAGCCGGCTAGCGAAATACTCGTACGAGTAAGTGTACGTACCGTTGCCGCTTTCAGTTTTTCAATGTTGTTGGAATTTCTACCGACCCAAACGAAGGTCACCTCTTTGGTGTCCAAGATGAAAACATCGCCAGAGTTCATGTATTCCCAAGATATGGCCGGCATTTGCGTAATGGTCGGCGAACGACGCCCTTTGACCCGAAACAGTCGAGCTTCGAAAGTGTTTTCTACGACGTGATGCAAACCGGACGCCACTCCTCCTTTCAGTAATCTACGAATACGAGCAAGGTGTGTACAAAAAGTACGTACAACCAACCAACCAACCAACCAGCTATCTCTTTATGTAGGTACCTAAGTAGGTACTACATTTACCAATCACTCGTTTATAGTAGGTAATCTAGTACATAGAGCAAGCTGATCTATTATACGTCTAACCTTATTCCTTTTTTGAAGTATCCTTTGAATCTGGGCGATTCTTGACCTTGAATTTCTCTGTGCTGAGTCGGAGTACCTCCCAAGTACGTATCCAATTCGACGCATTTGTAAGCGGCGATTGTCGACTCGTCTGTGCTCGTTTCGGCGCCCAGCCAGAAGTGTATGTGGATTTCTAAACGGCTTCGTACTTCGTACGCCTGTGTAAACGACGCGAACCGTGCGTTTTATTATATTCTCGAGAGCTGGAGCTGGAGCTGGAGCTGAAGCCGAAGCTGTCGCTATTCACCTACCTTTGTTCGCGGACCGACGAATTTGGCGAATTCCGACGCGGCGTATATCAAATACGAATCGCCTTCGTAAAATATTCCGTACTGGTCCAAAGGCAGCGCCACCAACTGCATGTTCTGATGGACGAGAACGAGCGGCAGCGCAGCGCAGCATGACCGAAAACAAACACGCAGAGAAAGGAGCGTTAAATTTCTTAATTACCGTACGTGTACGCTCGTTCGTAAAACGTATTACGCGTATGTGCCTACGCCTGCGCCTGCACCTACCTCGACTCTCCATATCAAGAAACCGGTCGCATTTTTGCGAATATGCTTGAATGCCGGATCCACGGCGTAATCGTCGATCTCTTCGGGCATCGCGACGCTGTCCACTTTTTTTCTCACCTTCAAGTGCTGCCGACAAATCAACAAATTGAGAGAGATAATGAGAGGAAAGAAAGAAAACACAAAATACGCTTGGTTTTAGTTCGCCTTTGGACACGTTAGCTATACATAAGTGGTAAATATATAGGTATTGTACTCGTGCATTAGAAAGATAAATGGTAAGTGAGATGGCGTAGTGCGTGTATCTTCTAAAATGAATTGTAGAATTGAGTGGAGAAAATGATGAGAAATTCTCTTACTATTATTCCCATGACTGAGAGCGAGCGTAAATATTCAAACTAGAAATGATAACAATCGCCTAATATTTTACGTACGCGTAGGGAAGGTTAATTATTATCGGCGTTTACCGTATTCGTTTGTAGTACATCTACATAGGTACTAGGTAGGTAGGTACAGGTAGTAGCCAGAAGGTACTAGGTGTACGTGGTATTACGCACGCGTAGTACATTACAACCTACTACATGACTGTATGTGTGGGTGTTGTTGTAGACGAACTGTGCGGAGCAGCGAAAGTAAATACAACCGGTTGCGGTGGGTGCCTTTTTGCGCGCGTAAAACACGATGTCGACGCAGTACGTTAAAAAAAATGTAAGTTTGTCGAATAATACGAGTACGAGTACGCAATACGCATAGGTGAACCTACTTTGAAAACATTATCGAATTCGCACCTCAACACCTGGCCCCTATCACCTATTACGTCCACCCCGTTCGTATCGAATGGTTATTTACGATAACGCGTAGTGATACATGCGTGTACCTAACCTAACTCCATATACCATATCTAACCTACCTTATCTATGTATCATCTACGACTACTATACTTAATCGAATTAAGTAAATTGTTTTGTTTTGGACGCGCCGCGCCGCGCCGCACCGGAAATAACGAAGGATAGGATACGTTTAAGTACGTTCGATCAACTACGAATAACAAATTTTTGCCATACCACTTACCTACTTATGTACGTAGTAGGAAAAATGGGAGCGGTAATTATAGTAACGTATCGAATTAAAACAGTCCTCTTAAAAACACTTTCAAAAATCAACAAATGCCGCAACCAAAAATAAAATTCTTTCCAAGTTCAAATTGAAAGTGTTATAGGTACGTAATACGTATCGAAAAAGGGTAATTTTCCAAAACTGTTCAAATTCTTGTCTCCGATGATTTTTTCAAAAACTATTCATGGTACGGGTAGTACTTTTTTCAGCATAAGTAGAAGCAACCCCCCTCCCCCACGGTGTGGATCTTCCTTTACCCCCAAAAGTTCCATCGTCGTGG
>FIZV01060125.1:0-13249 GCA_900050545.1 Trionymus perrisii | reverse complement strand
CCTTTTTCTCCATACCTATTCATCCGATCGAGTTGATTTTTGGATTATATTGTAGCCTATCATGTCCTCTTTTTTCCCAAAACTTTTTGTCGAAAAAGTACCGCAGGTTTTATTTTTACTTTTGTGACTATCAACTCAAGTAGGCTAAATTTGCAAGTAGGTACCTTCCTAACTGTACTTCTTACAGTTGCTTGACTAATTATCCTCGGAGGACTTGACATATTACTTATGTAGTCAGTAATCAGTTTGCATTTTAGTGTCTTACACGAACTTTAGTAGGAAAAGGAACATTAATAATTTTCGGGAACATCAGTATAACCGTTATTTGAAATTTTTCCAATTTTGATTTTCCTACTATGAATACAATGTTTTTGGGCTGAATGAAAGTTGATGTATGTCTAGTCATGGTACAATTTCTTAATATAGGATAATCAACTCGCAGGGGTCAAGTGCTGTTCCTCAGATTTTTTTCACATCCCCAAGAGGGTAAAACCACAACTCATTTTCCTACTCAATTTTTGAATTTTTTATATTTTTTCTTTCAAAGTTGACTTCCATTCCTCAAGTTACTTCCAAAACGGGGATAATTGAAAAGTCCAAAAAATGTTCCTGCTCCCCTTAATAAAAATTTCAAACTTTATTTATCAAAAATTTTTTGAATTCTTTGGAAAAAAAATAAGAAAATTTTTTAAAATTCTGTTTACCTACTGATAACTTTTTTCTTAAACACGATTCCCTCATACTTGAAAAAATTCTGTTCTATGTCTATTTAAAAATTCTTTTCAAAAAAAATGTTGTAATTTTTTTCAAGTTTTTGTACAAAAATCTTCTCAAAGGCTCAATTTAATTTTAATTTTTTTTTTGTAAGAGTGATTCAAAAAGAAGAATTTGAATAATCAATTTCTAAAATTTTGTTCCTTGGTTTGTAAATCCTTTTTCCTCATTCTTTCAATTTTTTCAAAATTTCGTTCAAACACAATTTTGTTTTGCCAATTGAAATTTTATTTCAATCCAAAATTCTTATTAAAAATTTTTTGCATGGATTAAATTTCAACATATTTTAATATAAACTCTAGTGTTTTGTTTGTCTCAAAATTTCAAACAAGAAATTAGATCAAATACCTAATTATCATACGTTGTTAAAGCTACAAAATATCTTCATCCGCGACTAACACGAAATTAGCATAAAACATGAATTTTTTCAATCCAGCTCTATTTTAACCTATTCATACTCTATAATGTAGGCCATAATAAATAACCCCATAGATATCTTGCCAATGAACTAACACAACCTCCTTGGCTAATTTTTGCGTTCCATCAAACACGCCAAAAATTATTATTATAAATTTCCACCAAATTCCATATCGAAATGGTTAAAAAAAAAACTAAAAAAACTTATACAAATCAATAAAACTAGAACCATCTATAATATATTTATTTTGTATATAATTTCATACCACTGACCATTCGACCGTAACTCGTGCAACTTTTTTGTTCGATCGATACGATACGATACGATACAGGAACGAAAAAAAAAGTCGAACACGTATACGAGTACCTACTTATAATAATATATTGAAAAATATGGATCAAGAAATACACGAATCGACCTCTACTTTGACGTAGGGTACACAAACGTATATCAAACACCGAATATAATTTTACAGAGTTGCCGAAGCGAACCAGTTGTATATACAAAATTTATCGCCATTTATAATGAATTATTGAATCGAACGTCGCATCGTATCGTTCTCGGCTGCGACCAAAGCGGAAAATTATATCCCTTTTAATATTTATTACCGGAGACGTGTAATTGTCATCGTCATCTTTATACGTACACAGATGTGACTCGATGAGCAGAATATAAGCACAAGTCCCAAAGCCTGTCGTATAATGTGCACTCATTTTAGCGTAGTTAGCCTTCGAGGTTTTGACTTCGTAACTAATTCCGAGCTCTTTTTTATCGTTTTGCCTCTTCCTCCCTGTAATGGGTTATCTCCTCGGATGCTTGTACAATTTTAATTTATTGTAATAGTTTGAGCACATTAAAGTATTGCAATGTCCTGCATGTACGTAGTACGAACTACGTAGATGTACTTAAAAACTACGAATGTCGTATGAGAAAAGATATTTATTCGAATATTTCATTTTTCATTAGGAACTTCCATAAATGTGCTCGGGTAATTGAAATTTAAATTTCATATCAATTTTTAAATTATTTAAATGCCATTACCACCGAAGTAAAATAAAAACGACATTAAAATCGTTCTAACTGCATTAACCTTGAATCACCTTCCATTTCGTAAAAACATCAACTCTCCTATCCAATCGTCAAGTTGTCATTAGGCGTCGCAAACCTTGTAATTTTCACTAATTAAACTGATGAAAAAAAAATAACGAAGAAAATTTTAAGGTGAAAAAAGTATCGAAAGGAGTCAAGTTCAGAATTATTCATTTTCAATTTTTGTCATACTGACAGGTGGAAAGAAGTGGTTTTCAATGCAAGAAGGAGAATGAGAAATCGTTCGCGAACGAGATGGCATATAATTAAAGAAAATCATTGTGAACGAATGATTATTTTTTTGAGTTCATAAAGATACAACGAGAATTTTTCTAAATTCAATCACTTTGTACAAAAATCTTGGCGAACGATTCGTTCACTCTGTGTAAAAATTGTTCACGAACGATTCGTTCACTTGATTAGAAAATCGTTCACGAACGAATTCGTTTACTCGATCAAAAAATCGTTTACGAACGATTCGTTCACTTGATTAAAAAATCGTTCATTTGATCAAAAATCGTTTGCGCATGATTCGTTCACTTTATTAAAAAATCGTTCAGGAACGATTCGTTCACTTGCTTAAAAATCGTTCCGGAACGATTCGTTTACTTGCTTAAAAATCGTTCATTTGATAAAAAATCGTTTGCGAACGATTCATTCACTTGGTAAAAACGTGTTCACAAACGATTTGTTCGCTCGATTGGAAAATCGTTCACAAACGATTCGTTCACTTGATCAAAAAATTGTTCACAAATGATTCGTTTACTTTATTGGAAAACCGTTCACGAACGATTCGTTCACTTGATTAGAAAATCGTTCACAAACGATTCGTTCACTTGATCAAAAAATCGTTCACGAACGATTCGTTCACTTGATTAAAAAATTGTTTATTTGATCAAAAATTGTTCGCGCACGATTCGTTCACTTCATCAAAAAATCGTTCAGGAACGATTTGTTTACTTGCTTGAAAATCGTTCATTTGATCAAAAATTGTTTGCGAACGATTCATTCACTTGGTAAAAACATGTTCACAAACGATTCGTTCACTTGGTCAAAAAATCGTTCCAAACGATTCGTTCACGTGATTATGAAATCGTTCACAAACGATTCGTTCACTTGATCAAAATATCGTTCACAAATAATTCGTTCACTTGATTAGAAACCCGTTCATGAACGGTTCGTTCACTTAATTAAAAAAATTGTTCACAAACGTTTCAATCACTACGCCATTGAATAATCTTTCGACTAACAAAAGTTGAATATAAATCAATCACTCACGAACGTCTTGATGAAAGTTTTTTCAAAAGAAAAATATTTTCTACGCAAAAGAATTGATTTTAAGCATTCACTGGTCAAATTTCGTCATCTATTTACCCAACCAGATATTTATAATATCGAATATACTCGAAAGAGGCAGTCCAATCGTTATCTTCAATTATTTGTGAATTTTTTCAATTATAGTAATTGGTTCAAAACCCCCATAATTTTCATCCTCCCTCCTTCCTTTTCCCTAAGCTCAAGTATCAAGTACCGTTAAACACTATCATATACCGTATGTGAATAAAAATACTCCAGTAAATTATACACATGTGATACGTATAAAGCAATAAACCAGAGTACTCACTTTTTTCAAATGTTTGTTCACCCATTTCGTAAACGTTTTCTTTTGTATGGCATCTCGTTCATCTGCAAAAACAAACAAACAAAACACATATTAATTATCTGTTCGAGTAAAATAAAGTAACTCGTTCGTACTGCAATTGTGCCTCTCTGTGGGGCAAAAAAATTTCCAATACCATCGATCGTGTATAGCTTCGAGGGACATTAAATTTCATACATAGGTTTTAATTATACCTTTAACGAGCATATGGACCTGACTCTTCTCTACCTGTACAATTTTCCAGCCCGTTATTATTTTAGGTTAACCATTAGGATTTTTCGAGTTCTCAAAGTATCTTGAAAAAATATACATCGCAGATTTTCTTCCTTCTTTACCAAAGGAGTGGCGTACCATTGCGTAATCTATATTTTACTGTTTTATTCCTACCATCTCCACCCCTTTCGAGTACATTGTGAGGCCATGTTATGGTGATACCGCACATAAAAAGTAAACAAACCGCGAATACATCGGTACACATTGTAATCCACTCGAACGAATGTAATTCTAAATTTACAAGTCTTCTGAAAGAACGCAATAAATTTATAGGCGTAAAATCCAGGCCAGTTGTTCTGCAAACTTCTTACTAACGATAATTTTCAATACAAAACTCTATCGAAGAGGATCAAAGCAGAAATTGATCAAGAATATTTCGCTAAATTGAAAGAAGTCTAAATTCGGATGTTTGACCCAAACTGTTTGATGAAAAAAAAGAAAAAATTGAGAACCAGAGCTCAAACTTTGACTCGACCATTCTTTATACCCCATCCAATAAATTGCACCTAAAAATTCCAAACCAAACCAACCTTCAGACCAAAATACCCTCTCGGATCATCAATTTCCGCATACACAACCCACAGACATCCACAATGACCACCAATTTGACTACACCGAAGCTCTCAGGTTGGTAACACGAACCTAAATAGAAATAACAGAGCAATGATGGTACACAAAAGAGTCCTTCGAGTATCCTGTTTCCATTGTATAAGTATATAGCGCTGGTTATATGCAAATACCAGGATGGTTAGGAGTAGGAAGGGAAAAAGTACACGAAATGTCGAGTAAAGAACAAAACTAGCGATATCCTGTGTCTGTGTAGTAAACCATTGACGCGTTTCGCGTGATAAATGGGCGTCAAATTGTGCCCATGAGACGTCAGCGTCACCTAGACCTGTAAGCACTGTGCATTTGAGGCGAAGAACAGGAAATCGCATCGTGGCGGGAAATTGTCGTCGTTAACTGGTCGCACCAGGACCAAGGTGAAAAAAAGACTCATCCTCGACGAAGATTTGCAAAAATAGTCGTAATCTTATCTTCAGATATTTGGCCTAAGCGTGCTAATGTTGATGCCGAAGCATACGAGGAATCGTCATTCGCCAACAATAACCACAGCAGCTTAGTAATTACGTAAGTCATCGGACTCCACGGGGTGATCATGGGAATACTGAGACGTTCTCAACAATGCAATCTTATACATGGCGATGATGATTATCGTCGTTGAAACAAAACAGCTCGTTAGGAACCGTGCCGTGCGGACTTCTGCCGCGTGAATTGTGAATTTTTCTCTTACAAGTATTTTCATCGCCAGCACATCTGCCGAAGCTGTTCTTTTGTGCAAGAGGTACGTCGAAGGAGTACCAAGATCCATATCCGTGTATCGGTCCAAACATAATTAATTGGCTTAATTGCGGCCAGAGAAGGCGACGCGAGCGACCCTGCCGCAGATAAGCTCGCGCGCAACCAACACCGTACTGTCATCTCTCGCAGGTGTTTATCTGGCCAAGATGATCGGTCGAAGTCACGCCGCTCATGTTAAGGTTGTACTGTGAGCGTCACGTTCTACCGTTTTTCAATCGCTTTTATGGCCTTTTTTAGAGAAGCTCGCATCGAAGTTCCTTTCTCAGGTAAAAAATAATGTACAAAATCAGAGCCATAAACAGCTCGACAAATTATATGAGATGGTAAAACGTCAGCGAGGTTACGAAGCTGCATAAGTGCATGATGCGGATGCAGCGATGTGGTCGTGATATGAAGCTTTGTCCTTTTTCCTTTTCTCATCGATGTTACTACCTCCTCTTACTTCTCTCTGTATTATCATCTGAACTATCTGAAGATTTTCCATTCGTTTCCGGACTATTTTTTTCTCCACATTTTCAATCATCTTTTATTTTTCATATTTGATTTTTTTAAATTTTTTTCAAACTCAGTTTCTTTAGAATTTGATGAGTAAATCGAATTTATTAAATTAAATTTTTTCTTTTATATTTCAAATTTCCTCCTCAAAGTGTAAGTAATTATCCAAATACGTATAGGTATTTAAATTTTTCAAATTTCTTCAAATTAAAAATTGGAATCAAAAATGAAATTTTTTACTGGTTAAAAAAATATACCTACTAAAAATTTACCTGATTCCAATTTTTTTTTCGTAATTTTCAATATTTTTTTATACAATTGTAATTTTTTATAAACGTGATTTTTTTTTTCAATTTTTTCTTTCATTTTTTCAATTTTTTACACTGATGATTTCAATTTCTTTCAAAATTTCAACCATTTTTCTTCAGCTTTTTTTTCTTCTTAAATTTCAATTTTGTAAATTTATAAAAAAATTGAAAATTAGTATAAATTTACAAAAGTGGGAAGACAAGGGGGATATTGAAAGAAAAGAGAACTGTCAGTATAAAGAAGTACTGAAATTTTTCAAAAGTAGTTAGAAAAATGAAAAAGTAGTTGAGAAAAAAATTTAGGATCAAAATAAATTCTTCAATAATCGTCAAAAATTGTAAAAAAATTGAAAATCTAAAAAAATTACGTTTACAAAAAAGTTGGGAAAAGTATTGAAAGAAATTGCCATAATGTAAAAAAATGTTGAAAATTATGAAAAAAAATAAAATTTTATCGGAAATAAATGAAAAAAGTTGATGAAAAAATACGAAAAAAATTTGGAATCAAGAAAATTTGCAATATTTAAAAAAAAAATGATTTAAAAAATTTATTCTCAATTCCAAGTTTTAAAAATATTTTTTCATTATTTTTTTTTCATTATTTTAGAACGTTTTGTAGAATTTTCAATTTTTATAATTTTTCCACTCAACTTGAATTTCTTTCAATACTCATCACAACTTCTTCAATTCTTTTATAGGTTTTAATTTTGATAAATTGAAAATTTTCTTTCACAATCAGGGTGTCTAACAAAATTTCCAAACCAAAAATCATTAGATTTTTCAGCACCTCTTTTCAGCACTTTTTTTAAAAAGATTTTTATGAACTGCACTCCCCCCTACCTCCAAAAACTTCAGTTTTTATAAAAATGTCTGAATTTTGAAAAAAAAAATCAATCTACAAAGAAATACCAAAAAATAATACAGTGTTGCCATATTTTAATTTCGAATGATTAAAAGAGAGAAAATAATTTCAAATTGTAAATTACAAAAAGTTGAAAAACAATAAAAAAAGGAGGACCTCTGAGCAAAAATGAGTACTTTTTGATTTTCAGCACCACTTTCTAAATTGGAAGACCTTTTCAGCACTTTTCAACACTTTCATCACCTGTTAGACACCTTGACAATTTTTAGTCATTTAAAAATGCTTTCATTTTTTTTACAACTTCCCTCATTTATTTTCAATCAAAAAAAAAATACCACTTTGAATAAATTTTTCATTTTACATTTTTATTCGAATTTCAATACTTGATTTGAATTTTCTTTCAATTTTTACAATTTTTAGTTGTTTAAAAAAATAGATTTTCGATTCCAAATTTTTTCGTATTTTTTTCTCAACTTTTTTTTTCATTTATTTCCGATATTTTTTTTTTCGTAATTTTCAATATTTTTTTTACACAATGGCGATTTCTTCCAATACTTTTCCCAACTTTTTTATAAACGTAATTTTTTTTAGATTTTCAATTTTTCGCAATTTTTGATGTTTGAAGATTCTAGTTTTGATCCCAAATTTTTTCTTAAACTTTTTCCAATTTTTCTATTTTTGAAAAAATTTCCAATTTTTTTTCAATTTTATAGTTACACTAGTATTTCCATTTCTTTCAATATTTCCCTCCATTTTTTAAAAAAAAACAACATTTTTTTTAATTTTGTAAATTTTTAATTTTCAATTTTCTTAAATTGTTAACCATTTAAAAAATTCCATTTTTTATTTCAATTAAAAATTTAAAAAAAATGTTTTTAACCATTTTTGATGATTTTCACTTTTTTTTATTTAAAAAAAAATTTATACTTTTTTACTCGATTTACAAATGAAATTCTTTCAAATCAGTATTTTCCCCATTTTTTTCGAATATATATTTTTTCGATTTTGAATTTTCAACAATTTTAAATTTTAGACAGATTTTTCGATCAAATAACAAATCTACAGAATGCTGAAAATTTGAAAACGTTCGGAAAATCATTTAGACAATTATTTACCACAACATAATGCAATTGACATGCAGAACAGCGTAGGTGGCATTAACAGCGGTCATAAGTGCATTTGAAAAAAAAAATACAAGATTGTAAAATTCGATTACTACTTATAATCATAAAAAGTACACGTTACACGGGTAAAATTCCAAAGCTGTAGTAAGTACAGATGGTCGTTTATGTCGGATTTGATGAACCTAAAAAGGTGTTCTCCAGTGACACGTAGGTACGTATTTGCTGCGTACATCTACGTATACACGATGAATAGTTAAACTGTCAAGATTTACGAGTTATTAGCTGACTGAAAGCATGAGGCAAGTGAGAAAGGAAGAAAAAGCATCTCGAATGCTGGAGAGATTTTATTTTAAATGATATTTTTTCTCTTAACGAAGTGCTGCCGGATAGATCGATTGGAAGGGTATAAAGGTAAAGATAGGAGTATAAGATTGACAGGTATAAATACTGAGCCGGTCGCGTCAACGAAGAAAGGTATTTACGATTGCGACTGCGAGCGTGTATTTTTAAAAAGTTATTACGAAGTGCACTCGTATTTAATTGTAGGGCATCGCCGCGGTGGTGGTGTGACGTTTCGAATATGGCTTAGCTATTAATCAAATTACGACGAGCGGTGATTCCTTTCCAAATGAGCCAAGATGGAGACGAGGAGAAGTGAACTGAATGGTATTTGGTGTTTATTTTTGAATGATTCGATTAGTAGTGTACCGATCCGAGGTTATTGCTCTGTACGGTACGTACACATACGTACGAATAGAATTGTACGATACGAGCCGTTCGCTGGTTTGTTGATTTGTTTGTTTGTCTACGATGGCAAATATCAAATTTTGAAAAGACAAGAGACGTTCGTTAGATTGATTGTGGTTTGGAATTGAAATTTCGTCTTCTGTCAGGGTGAAATGACAACGGTTAAGCAGATGAGTTGAGTAGTTCAAAAATTAATGCTACGAGTGGGCTGTTCAACCTGCAGACTGTGATGGAATATTTCACGTGTTTAAAGCATCAAATTAGTACAGAATTTTCAAAAATTTCACTAAAGTTGGATTTTTGAAAATTTCTAATAACATGGTCACTCTAAACTGTAAACTGTACTTCAGCTGAAAATTCAAAACTGTACTTGATAATTTTGAATTTTAGCAGAACATTCTAAACTCCTGCTATAATTTTTATTTGATAAAGTGTGCGTGTTTCTGACCTTACAAAATTCGCAATAGTAAAAATATTCCAAGATGCGGTACTGGTCAAATGTTGGCCAATTTCAATCATTTCAATAATGCCAAAATCCAAAATAATTTTCAAAAAAAAGATTTCAAAAGAAACATTTATAGGATAAATTTTAAAAAATTCTCCAAATAAGTTTTTTTTTGAAAATTTTCAAAAATTCCTTGCTTTTGTTAATTTTAATAAATTTTCGAAGTGTCAATATTTGAAAAAAAAAATCAAAGACGAATTTTGAAAAATTTTAAAAACTATAAATATACTGAAAATATGTGTTATTTTTGTAAACTTGAATTTTAATAGATTTTCAAAAATGTCAAAATTTTCAAACAATTTACAAAACAATTTTTATTAATTTTCTATGGAGATATTTCGAAAATTTTGAAATGTTGAAAAAATACCCATATCGCGGGTGAGCTGTTTTTTTTTCAATTTTGATAGATTTTCAAAGTGTAAATATCTCAAAAAATTTTTCAAGAGACAAATTTTTGAAAATTCTAAATTAAAAAAAAAAATCAGATAAGCTACTTTTGCAATTTTAATAGAGGTTTAATGCGTCACATTTTCAAAAAATTTTCAATACGTAGTACATTTTTGAAAATTTTGATAACACTGTCCAGATTAATTACCTATTGTCAATTTTAATAGATTTTTAGTGTCAACATTTTCAAAGAATTTTCAAAATATTAATTTTTTTTTTAGAAATTTTCAAAAATATTTCCGAACAAAAATTTGAAAAAAAAATTAATTTTAGTAACTTCAGTCGACACTGACCCAAATTTTTAAGAAAAGGGAACTCATGCACCAAAACTCCAAGCTAGTACTCATCCAATCACAAAAACAAATCGTGGTATTTTTCAAGAAAGAATGGTATATTAAAATTTTTTTTATAAAAATTCAAAAACCGATCAGAAATTTTTTAAGCATTAAAAAAATAGTCTAAAAATTCTAAAAATCGAAAATTAAATTTAAAAAAATATCAAAAAATCCTCAAACAATGAATTATTGTTCTATGAAAGGAAATATTTCCCTTAAAAAAAAATCTGCGATAATTTCTTGTGATAAATTTTTAAAGGTTTACTTTGATAGTACTTAGGTATGAATTTTTTTAAAAGAGTTTTCATAAAATTTAAAATTTTAAATATTTTTACAGAATTTTGAATTTTTTTCAGAAAAATTTTGATAGAATACTTAATTGAGCAAAATTTTGAAATATTTCCCTTCAAAACAAATTCGACGATTTTTTGTAAATTTTCAACAACCTTGAAATAAAGCATATTAGTAAGCATTTCATCTTTAAAAAAACATGGAATTTTTATGAAAATTGTTTCAAAAAATTTTGTTTTCCAAAATTTTTATGAGAATTTTTATAAATACTCGTATTTAAGTTGAATGGATTTTCAATTTTTTTTTTTTGGAAAGTTTTTGATTTTTATCAAGTTTTAATATGTTTCCTCTGAAATCCCCCATTTTTTAGAGGAAATGTGAAAAAAATCAAAATAAATATTTTTTCTAAAAAAAAATGGAGATTTTTTTTTTTGTTAAATTTGTATTAAAAAAATTGTTTTTTGATTTTTTGAATTTTTTCCCAATTATTAAAAAAAATACTTTGACATGATTTTGAATTTTTTCAAGAGGAATTCTGATGGAATTATGAATTTTTTTGATAAGTTTTTGATTTAAAAAAAATTAGACAATTTTTTCTGAATCTTTAAAATACATATTTTTGATATCCTATATTTAGATTTTTCAGGAAAATTTTGAAATATTTCTCTTCAAAAAACATTTTAGACAATTTTTTGTAAATCGAAAAAAAGAAACGAAGTACTTTCTTTTTTTCAAAAAAATTGTGATTTGATTTTTCAAGTTTTTCAAAAAAACTTTGGAAAATATCCTTTCTTAAAAAAATTTCTAGATGATTTTTTTTATTCAAGTTTAAAAAAAAAATTGATTTTTTACTCGTAAAACAGTAAGTTGTTTTTACATCTAATTTGTACTTAATGGCGTATCGCAGTTTTCAACAAACCAAAACGTCTAATGGATCTTTATAAAAAGCGAAATTGATTTTTTGACAGAGGTAGAAAATGACACTTCAGTGACTTTTGATCTAAGTAATGACAATAAGTGATCAAGACGTGAAATAGTGGCAAGGTCTCTGTGAAATTAACTCGCAAACATGCCTGAAAATAGATAACAATTTTTTTTATGTATTTAAAAGGCGAATTTTTGAGCAGATTTTCTAAGAAATATTTTTAAAAATTTTGAAAATATGTAGTAAAAAAAAATACCAAGATGGGTTATTTTTCAAATTTTTTTCAATTTCAATCTGTTCAAATTCTTCAAAAAAAAAAAAATCAAAAAACAAGTTATTGAAAATCCCAATTTTTTATCATAAGTACCGTATAAAGTACGTACCTATTGCACCAGGACGTGTTATTTCTCAGATTAATTAACTTTACATAATTTTTAAACCTACGAAGTTTTCAAAAAAAATCAAATTTTTGAAAATTTTCAAACATAATTATTGATGTGTTTCGAATTCAGACAATTCTCGAGTGATTTTTGCGATCATAAAATTTGCAAAAATTCTTGGAAACGGTAAATAACACCCAAGGGTGTAATTTTTCGAATTCTGCAGACAATTATACAACACCCATTTTGGCAGGCACTCGCGTTTTCACATTAGAAATTATCCTCGACCACTTGTTGTAATGGAGATTATAAAATGACACCTTATCTCGGTACCATTAGCATACTGCAAATTGCCCAGCCATCGTCGTCGATTAAATTATGCGGTACGGTATCCGATTGCGAGATAAGGAGATGAACAAGCACAGGCGCCCAGATAATCTCGGCCCTTTTTATTATTTTTACACGGTACCTGCTTCCGTGCGAAACCACCCATCCGCAGAGCGTTCGACTCGAAAGGTCGATAAATTAATGTAAAATCTCGACAATAATGGACGATTTTTATAATTCGATAAACGGTGCCTTGTCCTGGTGGCTGGATGCGGCGTGTATGAGTAAATCGTGTACAATGCACTTTGTCCTTTTTATGCACTTTCCCGCTTCTCGCGATCGCCATATAATGCAGGAAATGACCATATATAAATAATATATAAATTAATCTCGACTGCACAGTGTATACGCATAGAAAAGAGCTCCGCAATTAACACGACAAATTCCATTCCACTGCACCACGCGAAAAAAAAAACAAAAACAACAAAACCACACCTTATTTTCATGAAATAACCTCGCAATATCGCCAAATCGCATTTCAATTCTGCGATAATACGATATGGCCAATTTTTGCAAGATCCGCATAGTCAAAAGGTCGATGGCCGCATTGAAGAAAATATCGCATCGGAATTTTATTTTTTTCGCTATTCAAGTTATCACATCGTCACAATGAATAGGTAAAATTGGCCCCATTTTTCTAAATAAAATGAACCAATTTATTTCATTTTTTGATAAGTTGTTTAGAAAAGTTGAAATTAGTCTGCTATGGAGCTTTTTTTTTTCAAAATTTAATTTTTTTTTCATTTTATTATAGATTGATTCAAACATTGGTGACTTTTGGCCAATTTTCACTAGAACGTTATGAACTTTAGAAAAAATATTTTTTCATTAATATTTTAAATATAAACATTTAGTTGAATATATTTT
>FIZV01060117.1:0-21273 GCA_900050545.1 Trionymus perrisii | reverse complement strand
CCTCGTTACGTGTAGGTCCCCGAGCATCAAACAGTACAAAAAAACAATAAACGATTAAAAAAAAAAAAAAAAAAAGACAAACAAATGATACAATATAAAAATTTTTCAAGCCGCTTGAACACAAATATTTAAAGCTTGAATTAAACAAAAAATAATAAATAAATAGATAAATATGGAAAAACAAGACGTAAATAGAGGGGATAAAGAAAGAGAGACTACATAATAAAAATTAGAAAAAAAAAAAAAAACACATTCATAATAGATCCATATTACACAGGTAAAAATTACTACTGTAGGGCTAAAATAGAAATACATGTACGTAATATGTTTGTATTTTTGTATTACACTGTGTGGTATGGTATTCGATTTGAGAGAAAGACTAATGAAAAATTAACGAGAACTCTGTTTCACGTACCGAATACCAGTGAAAGTTTATCAGCGAAATTGAAAATACCGACGCAGATTAATATAACGACTAAAATAATATATATATCGAAATACGGGTAACTTTTGAAATAATCGTATTGTTCTTGCAGTTGCGACAATCTGGTTTCCAATTCTTTCTTTTCCGACGAAATGGCGACTAATTTCTCCTTCAAGATGAGAAAATCGTCTCGTTTTAGAAAATCGTTCTCATCCGAGGATTCACGAACAACGGTCGACGATAAAGGCGCTAGCATCAACGTTGGCGTATCGGTTTCCTCGACGGATTCGCGTTGCTCGCACAAGCTGTGCAATTCGTCGACGGTCTTCATCAATCGATTACTTTGCATTCTCAGGTCGCCAATTTGATCATCCAATGCGAGAAATTGTTCGGCTTGGGTGAACTGGCCGATGGCGCGATCGACCGCGTTCATCCTTTGATTGACGAGCTCGGTGAATTGAACGAAATGACTCATTAACTTGACGGTAACGTTTTGTTTCTCTTGGGCTAGCTCGTGAGCTTCGGAAAGTTGCTTCTTCAAGCTTTGCACGTCCTCGATACAGACTTGATCGCCCTGATACGGCGCAGCGTCGTCCAAATTACGTACGTGCCCTTGCAAAGTGGCCAGGGCGTTTTCTAAACTGCACAGCTGTTTCTCGGACAGGTCTAGTTTATCTTCTTCGATAGCGTTCGCGACGGTTAGCTGAGTTAATTCGTCTTTGGAGAATTTCAGCACCTTTTCCAATTCTTTGAAGTGCTCGTCGGTCATTTTCACGTCTCTTTGGATAACGTTCAAAAGTTTCTTTTTCTCCTGCAAATCCAAAGCGTCGTTTTCGTTACACTTGTCGTTGTGCTCGTTCAATTCGTCCCATATGTGCGGCGACTGCGGTTTCAACAGCTCCAGCTCGTTTTTACGGTCTAAAATTTGTACCTCGAGTTCGATTTGCTCCTTACGATAGTTTTGCAATTCTGCGATACATTTGTTGACTTCGGCTTCCAGTGAAGCGACCGTACATTGTTTTTCCGCCTTCTCCACTCGCATGTCTTGGACACGTTTTTGTAACGAGGCCGTGTTTTCCTTGCATTTACGTAACGCTTCCGTATAGATCGATATCCAAGATCGGACCAGATTCTCGTCGGTTATTTTGTCTTTGATTACGGACGGATCGACTAATTCGCAGAGTATGTCGCTATGATGTTTCTGCAATTGTTCGACTTGGTTTTGTAACGACATTACTTGTTTGTGAGCGTAATCGCCGTGCGTTTCTAGCTCCTGTATCGTCTGCTGTAGTACCTTTTCGTTAACGGTGAGTTTATCGAGTTGCGCGTGCAAGGCGGTTTTCTCGTCGACGACTTTTTGTTCGTTCTGCTTGGCTTTCTCTTCGGCCTCGTGCAACTTCAACTCCAGCTCTTCTATGGTTTTCTCTTGGCAGGAATTTTTCAAGGCCAGCTCTCGCAGTTCGTTTTGGCTGTTGTTCAATAGCAACTGCGTGTTGGCGAATTCAGTCTTCATGTTGGCCAGCGCTCGAGTCAGGTCTTGGTATTGTTGCGCCGCTTCGAGCTTTTCGTCCAGTATCTTTTGAAAATACTCTTTAACAACGCCTTCGTAAGCGCTCTTGTCTTCTTGCAAAGCTCGCAATTCCTCGCGTAGCGTATCTTCGGCGAACTTCTTCGAATAACATTTCAACTGCACCTCGAGCAGCTCGACCCGCGATAATAAACTGTTATTCGATATCAACGCTTTCCAGCTGAGTTCGGTGCTATCGCGTAAGGTTTTCACGAGCGTTTGCAAAGCCGACAATTTAGATTCGAGCATTTTCTCGCGTTGCAGAGACTCCTGCAGGTACTGGTTCAACAGGTACAAATCTTCCAAAGTCACCTTACTGCGATCGCCCGATGTGAAAATAGACGGTAACGGCTTCGCTTCGCGACCATTCGGCAGGAACAGCTTCAACGTCGCGATAACGCAGCCGTGCGTCAAGTTGCGCGAATTTTCGACGACGTCGACGCCGAACTGTACCGTGTCGCCGCTGAATACTTCGCGAGGCGCCGAATCTTCGCATGATTTACTCAATCGTTCGGTGTTTACGAATGTGCCGTTACTACTTCGCGTATCTTTGAGCAAGAATTTACCGTCTTCGAACCACAGCAGAGCGTGATTACGCGACAATACTTTACAGTCGAAAATTGCATTGCTGGACGAAGCCTTGTTGTGGCCGACGGATCTTCCGATTTTCACCGGCTTGTCGAGTACTAGGGTGCGGTCGGCGAAACTATGTGAATTCGGATGGCATATCAAATACGCTTTTGCGACTGAACTGAGATCGGCGACGCTTTTGATCGTATTGCTGGCGACGTTAATGTGACTGGTCAGATTCTCGATGGATGCGAGCATTATGGTCGAAAGTTCTAACTTTACCATTCATATTTTCAGTCGTTCAGCACACCGTATACGCCCACGGCAGAAATTATACAAGTTAATTTTTACAACACAAGATTAGCCAATCACACACACCTACAACATATAAAAAAAAAAAAAACATTATGTTCTAAGTATAGTAAAATCGTAAGATCAGATAGAAATATATCGTACTACGTTTAAATAAATATCTTACAGTACAAGTAACTAGCTACGTGCGAGCTAAAATACACCAAGTATTATCTGATCGATATATATACATATTATAATTTATGACAGCGCGAACTTCGTACTATACTTCGTACATATCGTGTGATTGGCTAATCGTTGTATCATCGGTGTGTTTTTATTTTCAAAACCGAAACAAAACAAAAACCTATTTCGTATCAAATCGTTTTTACAAAACTCGAAATTCATCGTATTTTTTCGTCAACGTAACTCGATATGCAAATAGCTTGAATTAAACGCGAAATCACCCAAAACGCCTTGTCCATTTCGTAGGTCAACTACATCTAATTAATTAGTACCATGGTAACAATGGACGAGTATTTAACGCGAAATATTTCACGAATGGAACTGATCAATTAGACCATCACCCGTAAGAGCCCAACGTAACCTCGATTTTGATAGCTTATTTAATTACCGTAATTATAGTATTGAAAAGAAAAAATTGCTCATGAAACACAAACATTATAATAAGATCCAAAGTACTCACCTTCTAACATGAAAACAAATCCGAATTAAGCGTATAACAAAAGACTGCAATCGATTACGATGCTGGTTGTTCAGAGATTAAACTTAATTAATCTAAACCGCTCAATATTCTTCAAATTATCTTCAATTATTAACCATTTAATGACAATTACTTCATGAACTACAAACACACAATTCAAAATGGACGACTGGACGTCAAAAATTCCAATTCCACTTCCACAGCTTCCACACCAAAACACAGAAAAAACATCTGATGACCGACGACTGACAAAAATAAAAACGAACGATTCTGAACTTATTTTTCAGGAAATAGGTAATGTCAAGAGCGAATCAGATCGCGTATTCTACCTACTTCTTTATGATTCAACAAATCAACAGAGGAAACAGCATAAACAGTCAACCGAACGTCGAACCTAATTCGAATCCATCGAAATCGACTCGCAGTGTCGCAGAGCTCGCAACATTTCGAGTAATTTAATTAATTTCGAGCTACTTGTAAATTGTAATGTAGCGAAATTATAATTAAAACATTGAAATTATTTAATACGTTGATATCAAAAACAATCAAAAATTACCTATCAACAAAACAAAGTAGATACAACAAAAATTACGGATTAAAATAATTAAACGTCTACCGAAATCTACATAAATCAATTTGACGGAAGTGATATTTACGAGAGAACATAGAAAACAGCATCTCTAAATAAATTACGCGTAAACTTGGAAATTAAGTCATCAGCTCAACACTCTTAAACTTGTAAAAAAATACATACAGTAATCAAATCAATAATTATTATCGTAATTCATAAACGTATTGTATGTGGGTAATAAATAACACATTTCGACAAAAAAATAAATATTTTTGAGGACTGAAAATTTTTCATAAATTTTGAAACAAGAATTCGATTCAGGTACCGTACAACGTACCAAGCAACGAAATTCTTCTTTCACTTAAATTGCGCTCGCTTAAAAATCTTAATTTTTTAAGCTCTTTGACAGTACTTATTCTAATAACAGACGCGTTTAGAAAAATCTGCAAAATTCAAAAAAAAAGTAAGGAGGAGAGGTAGAGAAGAAACGAAAAAAAAAAAAAAAAAAAAACGTTGTTGATTAATAAATCACCAAACAATATCACGGAAATACAAGAAACATGGAAAATAGTTACCGAAATAAGGAAATTAAGTACATTATAAACAATATTTTGAAAAAAATGATGGTCAAGTTCAAATTAGACTGGCAATGTCAAATCATCGCGTTATCGTAAAATAAATGGAAGACGATTGGTATCTGTGAGTAACAAGGCGATGATATAAAAAAATCCGAAAAATAAATTCAATTTGGCCGTTTCTCGCGGAACATTTTTCATACTATCCGGTGATCTTAAATGTTTTTCGATTTGAAATGCCCACGATAACGTTATTAAAGGTAGAAGGAAATTTTTCGAGCATTTAATGGACGCTACAACTAACATGATATAAGGAGTAAATAAGAGAAATGCATACAAAATGTGTGACATGGTTCTTCCGATGAGAATGGCCAACGTCACAATACCGGCCTTACAGTCGCTCTCTAAATCTCTGGTATTATTACTGTGTAGTATGGCTTCAGTGTTTAAAGCTAATGGTAACGCGTAATAAATCGGTTCCCAGTTGAATTTACCAGTTTGAGAAACGTACGCGAATAAAACAGAAGCAGGTCCGAAGACTATAACAAAAATCAAGTCTCCTAAAGCTATGTACTTGAGACCGAAACCTCCTGTGTACAGAAACGATATCGATAATCCGCAGAAAAATGGGCCAGCCAAATGTTCCACTTTGGCCGGCGATAGAGCAGCTAATAGAAAGAAGGTAATGGAACCGATCAAGTAGAGAATGGCTCCGAGAGGAACTACTTCATTTTCTGAAAGTATATGATCGACCAATGTTCTATCATCACTGTTTCTTCCATCTATACCGCGAACGTAATCATAATACGTGTTCACTAGGTTACCAGCTCCGTGCACACACAGCACCGTTAACGCTGTCAATATCATGATTATCCAACTGAAATCTTTATCTGGGTTCAGTTTGAATGCAACTGTACATCCGAGTAATGTCGGTATTAATGAGACACTCCACGACCACGGTCGTAATGCGATCAGATAGGAAGACAACTTCATCGGTTGTAGCTGACTCTTCGATCCATTTTCCATCCGATTCTTTTTGTTTTCCAGATTCATATTTCACAGCGCTATAAATTAGATCACAAAAATTACCAGTCAGTTATATCGTGGAATAGAAAGCAATCGCTATATTAATAAGTAATGAGTAATTAATGGCACAGAATAAAAAAAGATTTGAGGTATGCTATAAACTAGAAGAATTTGTCACGTACTTCTTTTTCGAATAACGGTTGAGTGCGAGCCGATTAGAACATTTTTCAGGAACCACGAAATTTAAAATTGATAACGAGATGTCGACATATCAGTAACGTACTATAGAAATATCAGTAATAAATAGGAATTGGAAATTACAAAATAATCGAAAATAATGGATAATTTGAAAGTTTACACTATCACTAGTAATTCAGCGGAGCCAGATGTCCCAAATGAGGCTACAAGACCGACATACAGGGTGATTCGGAAATTCGGCTTCCCACCATTACCCTATCTTTCCATAGGAGGAAAATGGAAACTAGAAGTGTACCAAGTTATCATTTTTTTCTATTCTTCAATTTTTTTCGCAAAAAATTAGAATTTTCACGGAAATTAATTTAGGGAGGAGGGCATATTATACCCACATACCCATACCAAATTTCAGCTGAGTCCGATAAAGGATAAAAAGAAATGCCACAATTTGAATAAGTCGCTGTAGAACTATTCTTTCATCTTTTTATTCGATTCAACTGAAATTTATTTAGTATGCGGGTGGGTATAGTACGCTCCCAGTCTCCCTCAATCAATTTTCGTGAAAATCAATTTCAGTGCGAAAAAAATTTTATTATGAAAAATAAAAAAATGAGAGCTTCAGCTTGGTACACTCCTATTTCCCTCCCACTAATCATAAATCACCATTTTGTAAGTAATTTTTTTTTCATTTTCTTTCAATTCAAAAACTCACTATGAACAAATCAATCAATATATTTTTATTTAACAATCATCTATTCATAACAATGTACTGACTACAATGTTAATCCCAATTTAAAACTTTAAAAAGAATTACACGATACGACATTATCTATAGTAAGTATGTATGTACATACACAAATGTAACTTTCATATCATTCTATACAAAAATAAATCTTATTGCAATAAAAAGTACATAATATTACACCGTAAAACGCTTAGGTATGACAAAAGCCAAACGAGGTTCGTAAAAGTACCAAAAAAGCTCGTTTCAAAAGTACACCACTTTCGTGTTTTTTCTTTTTTTGCAAACGCCAAACACCATTCTCTTACCGTTTCACATAATATGCACACGTGAAACGAAAACTATAACATACGTAACACACACACACACAAAAAAAAACAATCAATCTTAGCATCATTTTAAATTTTCTTTTTAAACCTTAAAAAACAAGAAAGTTTTGAACTAACTAGACTTACGCACAAGATAACCACCACAAATAGCGGGGTACTTGAAAACAATTTTTTTTTTAATTCAAATTTTTTCTCCTCAAATACGTAAGAAAATCAAAACAAAGCTGTATTTAAAACTGTGAAAAAAACTTAAATAAAAACATAGAAAATCAGTTTTTTTTTATACGTGTAAAACTGATTGTCCAGAATGTCGGGCTATTACAAAACAAACGAATATGAACAATTAGAAGACGTTGGGTATCAGTTAGATAGGTAGTACGATGGTATATTCAAAAAAACTTGATCGAGGAGAAAAAGCTTCCCAAATTTTTGTGAGCTGTGTCACGCGCGAAACAAAATACGAAAATAATAAAACGAATAAAAAAAGAAAACATGAAAAACGTCGTACATGAAACGGAGAAATTTTTAAAAATTTCAATAATTAAAATTTTCGTCATAAATAGAAATTTGTCTGCATTTAAATGCGTACTCGAGAAAATCCCCCTTCGCCTCGGTTTAAATCGCAAACAAATAGATAAAAATAAAACGAATAAATCATCCGAAAGATGATGAAATTAATAAATAATCATACATTTACATCGCAATGTTGTAGACGACTCGTCATCCATTATTTTCCCGCATAGAAAAAAAATTGAACTGAAATCTTATAAAATAAATGTACAAATGCTGGACAATAAGAAACAAACAGAAAAAAAATTAAAAATGTGGTTATTACAATAAAAATGACTTAAAATAACGCAATTATTTCTTCGTACATGTTTCTCATTCTGATAATGATCCCTCGTAGAGTAATTAAAAAAATGAATAAGAAAAAAAAAAAAACTTGATAAGGCACTTAACATACTCATACTTGTATGTATTAACCTCGTTTTTCCATAATTGAACTTTTCTATTTCCCTTTTCCAGGCTCGTGTTCTAAAAATTGCTTCATTTAAACATTTCTTCGTTGATTGTGTCATCATTTCGAGTGATTTGTTTATTATCGCTCGAGTGTATCCCAAAGGCACGAAAAACTCCTTTCAAAACTTCGCGCTCCAAATTGCAAATAAATTTTATACGAATTTTAAACCTATTCAAAAATACGAACAATAACGCAAATCCTTGCGTTTAAGATAGAAAAATAAAAAGATCACATTTCTAGAATATTGCACTTGACGATCAAGGTATTCACGCGTTGAAGTACTGAAAATAATTAGAATAATCAACAAATGCATTCCAAATTCAACTAGACATATTGACAAGAAAATTCTAAACAAATCCATAAATAAATAATTAAGAAAAACTTCCTCGTTGGCTGTCCACTCGTTCAAAACTCTAAAGCCACGTTGACCATCATCACCTGCGATGAGATCGTAATAATTTTCTTGAACAGGAGGACGCAAAAACAGCGTCCTGCTGATGGTTACAAACCCAATGAACCGAAATATCATTTAAGATACGATTTGTACAAAAAAGGACTTCTGTTGATATGCTTTTCCTTCTCCATCACGTATAAGAAGTCGCGTACGGTAACGCGTTTCAGACGTGGCCTACTTGTTAACTGAAATCAATTTCGAAAAAAATTACAAAAATTATTCGAAACCGATGAAATTAAATTAAAAGTACATATTTACTTACCGGTAACCTACTGGCGCCAGAATTCAAATTAGAAGAACCAGAGAAATTCTGAAAAATACCAAGGAACACGAATAAATTTTTTATCCATTATATGATTTCAGCTTCAGGGATATGTCCTATAGGTACTATCGGTTTTCAAAATATAATCCTTACTCTTATTAAGAGTCGTTAGAGATAAGGTTCATATATTGTTATTTGCACGCCAGACGTTGAAACACAAAATAGGCCCAGATGGTCGCAATGTTTACGGATAGGCCAATTAGACAATACAAATCCGCCATAAGACGAATACGACTTTACGTAGAGTAAAAATAAACTTACGAAAGATCCTTGTCCATCGGCTCCATCGAGTTTTATCTTTTTACGAGGGCCAATAGCTTGTAGAGCAGTCATATTGGCTTCTCTCTGTCTCAACTCCTCCATTTCCGCTCTTTGCAACTGTAAATATGAAGCAAATAAATGCTAAAAATGATACCCCATCTTTCGAACATATGCATAGAAACATCGACTAAATTACTTCTTTGGCTTTGGCTTTCAATTTAACTTGCTCAGGATCTTCAGATTTCGACCGACTTTTGGCAGCTCTCAGCAACAATTCTCGTTCCATTTCGTCGTGACGTTTACGTTCAACTTTATCTAATTCTTCTAGACATCTTAATTGACCTCGAATATCGTGAGTAATTTCATAATTTTTGTCAGACTAAAAAAAGAAATGACAATTACTGGAGAGGTGAACGAATTTCCTCACTCTTAATTTCACAACTTACCTTATTAAAATCAACTCTATGTTCAGCTATCACATTTAATTTTTCAATAATATTTTTCAAACGTTCTTGAGCAGCGTGCGAAATCAACGCAACTACGTCCGAGGTAGGTTCGTCCAATCCGTGTTTGGCAGCTGCAAAATAATAATAACACCGTTATGATAATAACTCGTCGATGATCGAAGTATTAAATCCATTTTCCGTTTAACCGAAGAATTGATACCAACCTATTTCAATAATCCTCATTGTTAGTGGATGCGTATGCAGGAAGGTTTCATCTTTACACGATCTGATTTGTGTGCCGACAAATTCCGATGGGCCCAATATTCTTTGCGTTTCTTCGGCTAAATTAACGCCAGCCATGGCAGCTACGTCGTTGACATCATCATCTCCTCTAAAAAATAGAAAGGAAAAAATCGGCGAATAATTTTAAACCGATCAATACGGAAGTGTGGATTCTGTCTTACGAATACTCACACATAACCACCGGCCAAAGCGGTAACAGAGGTAGCAGCAGCGGCAGCCGCTGCTGCAGCTGTAGCCACGGATTTCTTATCCTTATCCTTGGCGGCAGCTTTCGCTTGGCTAGATGCAACCTGTTGTTTACCTATTCCAGCCAGCATCGGCGATTTAGATATGAAATTATTCTTAGTACCGATCACAGTCGTTTTTTGAGCTGAAGAAGCGTTCGACATGGCGTTCGCGCCGCGTACCGTAGGACTGGAATTCGTCTTGATGGGCATATTCTTCGTCAACGTATGCCGTATAGGCGTCTGAACACGAACCGTGTTCTGTCCCAGGACGGCGGTGGTTGTAGCTGTAGCTACGGTAGCGGTGTTATTCGACGATACCAAAGTGAGGCCAGTCGACGTTGAATTAATTGAGTCATTAAGGTTGCCGCTAAGAGCTTGAGATGTGATAGGTAACGCTGAATGGGGTATACGAACGGTAGTCGCTACGGTAGGTATCGTCTGTGAGGTAACCATTTTAACGCCGCTGGCTCCACCAACGTTTCCGGCTGTTGCTACCCGAACCACAGGTTGCTGTGGGAAAAAAATTGTCGATAGAATTATAAAAACTACGAGCAGTGGACTTCCTAAACGTTTTTTTCGCCAATTTGCAACCATACCGTGAGTAATCTTTGTTGAATGGCTTGTTGAGGGCGAGTGGTAGTCGTCATCTGCGTTTGTGGAATCATTCGTACTTGTTGCATAATCGGTCGTATTTGATTGTTCTACAATTACGACAGTTTTAGTTACATTTCTCGATAATTAGGTTTGTCATATTTGTGAAAAAAAAGAACATTACTTGTAATTGAGCTTGAACAACAGAAGGGGCTGCAGCTAATACGACAGTGGTTTGAGAAGACGATGGAGCTGAAGGCGGTCGAATGCCATCAATTGTCAATTCTTTGGCTATCATAGCAGCTCTTAACAACGGTAAACTTTTCTGCAATGATGGAAAATGATTAGAAATACTCAGAATACTTTTTAGAAGGGTTTGATAAAATATCTACATAATTGAAAACCGAACCAAACTAACTTTTAAAAAGCCTATTAAACATGGTTGAGGAGAAGCGTTTAATAATTTTTCCAAACGATCACAGAATTCTTCTGGTTCAACCTTAGAATCTATAAGCTCTTGAATAAGAGTTCTGACATTTTTTTCCACAGCCTTAGGTTCTCTACTAGAAAGTTCTAGCAAATTTGTTAGAAATCGACGACATTTTTCTTTATTATTGTCGTTATTCCGTTGAGCAGGCTAAAAAAATATCGTACAAAGGAAAAGAATTAGTACACAGCAGCGGATTCATCTCGTTCCGAAGAAAAATGCCATTTTCAACTCACACTTCCGGTTTGAACTTGATTTTGAGATGTGACCGTTTGCACAGTAGAGGACGGTGTTGCACTGGTAGCTGCGCACTGGAAATGGCGAAAGTTATAACATGAAAATGACCGGCATTTTTTAAATACATTGCCATCGTTAACTTACAACTGGAACGGTTTGTATTCTGAAACTTTGCGCAGGGATCGTAGCTGTGGTAGCATTTTGGCCAACCGTGGTACCTTGCGGAGCTGGAGGACCTACTCGTAACAGTTGAAATCCTCCATTTTCGGTTTTAAGTAATAAATGACCACCTTGAGCACCTTGTAATCCTTGTAACGCTTGTATAGTAATTTGCTATAATTGATCAACGATATTAATTATTAGACTTCAACGTAAACGACAGCATTACTTCTACACTACACCGACTAATCACAAATAGCGATACAAGAACCAAAATAAAACTCAATTCGCAGGTAAAAATCGAAAAGACTTCATGACTATTTCGGAGTCAAATACGAACTGACGTTCCACTGATCAAACACAAAGTAATATGAAGTAATTTCGTCACCATGGAAGATATAATCACTAATTGAAGAAATAAACAAAACGAGCAGTAATAACTTACTCCTGGTTGTCCCGGTCGAGCGCCGATCATTTGTGGAATCATTAATCTTTGAGGAGCATTTGGTCTGTTTACTGGTTGGGTCGGAGTACCGGCACGTACGGCGTTAAGATTGACTACTTGTACATTGGATAAGATAGTTTGAGGTGTACTACTGACAATTGTTGGAGCACCGCCGGCAGTAGTAGTTCTGGCGAGTGTGACCGCCGTCGTATTCAGCTGAGACCCGGATAACGATATTGCGGTAGTCATTTGTGTAGGTACGGTAGACGACTGAATATTATTACACGCGTTAGATTTAATAATAACAGCAGTTCCTGAGAACACATTTTGTTCAGTAGCAACAGGTGAATTTTAGACGATTATGTCGAGTAAGATGAATAAAATACAAAAAACGTACCTTGTAGATTGGAACCGGACACATTCAAAACACTATTCGCGGGTAATGACGCGACATTTAAATTCCCATTCGGTAACGAGTTAACATTTTGCATAGGATATGTTACCCTAGTACCCACAACATTGGTAGCGGTTTGATTTGAGGCGTACACAGTTTTTATCCCATCTTGTGTTTTCACGATATTCGCTGTACTAGACTGCACTACATTTGGTATTTGGTTGATAAAACTGGAGGTGGATGCTACGCCTTGTATGTTAGTATTTGTAACAGTTTGAGTAATATTACCAATCTGATGACCACCGCTCGTTATATCTTTGTTTGGTTCGGAATTCAACGTAATGCTCATGGTATCTGTTCGACTGTTTGTGGTTCCATGATTTTGTATGGACGCTGGGCTTCCGTTTGATATGCTACCTTGTAAATGATTTTGATTCAACGCGTTCGACGATACTTGTTGACAAGAAACACTAGGAGAAGGGGTCCCAAGCTGATTTTCTAATGACCCAACAATAGCACTTACCGCCGATTCGTCTACATCTGTACTGAGAGCTTCTTCCAGAAACTTGGCTGACGACGCCATTTTCTGACTATTCGTCAGCCACCACCCTTTGCGCATGCGTCAAAAAAAGTCAATCCAAAGAGAAAAAAAAGTCTTATCAAATGAAAACAAAGCTAACGCTATCGTCAATCCGCTAAGCCAAAATGTAATTTTATTTTTTTCAACTATTGGATTTTTTTTAAATTTTAATTGTTTTCAATTTTTTTTTTTGAAAAATGTTCGAATAACAGTTCAAAATGAATAATATTTCATTGTAAAAATAATCAATTTGCTTGAGAAAAATATCGATCACATTTATTCTATCAAATGAATAAAAAAATGAATAATAAAGATAAAGAAACGAAAACCATAGAGGTATAAACCTTTTGACAGTTTATGACAGTCATACACGAAGCCAAAAACAAACTTTTTCATCAACCGCCAAAATCAGCCAAAATCAAAATATTTTGGAAATAAAAAAAATTATCACAAGAAAGCGGTCGTTAGTTTGATTTACGAAATTTAAATGAATATTGAATCAACAAAAATCTCGAAATGAAGAAATCATCTCTAGGTCGACGTTCATCAATCCTGGGCCAAGGGCGTTTATCTAACATCGACAAAAGTAGTATAAGGTAAACAGACTTCCAATAATTCTCAACAAAACATTAAATTCTTGCTATGAATCTTGTACTCTGCCTCAGAAACACGGCTGATAGTAATAAAAAATCGCATATACCAAAACCAACTCACAGCGCAAATCGTGCTTCATCGGTCGATCGCGACGGCATGGGTTCTTCCGTCAAAAAAGATCAACACTTCTCTTCTGGTTTACGAAGATCGAGAAGTTTCTTGGATTTGAATCGTAATTCAACGTGTCAAACACCTACCCAGTTCTCACGACGAAATACGGCCGGCTCATGCAGGTACATTTTACTCTAGTTACAAATTAAAACGTTAACGCTAAAGATGAATTTTGGGTTGTAGAAAATTTTCCGAAAGTACCGGACGCCCAAGTTCAATGGGTGCTCCGAAAAGTGCACGAAAAGAATCCAGACCAATTAGCGAAAAAGCATTCCAGCAAGAAGCTCAACACAAAGTAAACGAATTGTCATTTTGAAAATACATATTCCTATTATACTTACTTCCGGTACTCTCCAGGTAGAAAAGTTCTTTTTGGATAACGCTCCTCATTTACTTGACGACGGAGATATCAAGCCTATGACATCTGTCATGTTCGCCAATCTAGTTCAGTATTTGATACAACGATACGATAAAAGAATTGTCATAAATAAATCTAATCTTATCGAAGAAATACTCAACATCTGTAAACTGTACAATTATAGGGGAAAAGCTGAAAAATCATGGCTTATGACTGGTACGTAATAAATGCATTTATTAATACTGCATTTATTAATACTGTAATATGACTCGTTTTTTTCTCAACTTACTTAATTTTTCTTTTGCAGTTAATGCTCCTCACTGTTGGCCCTATGTCGTCTCCTTTCTACTTTGGTTAGTTGAGATAACAAAATGTTCCCAAGTTTTTGACGTGTACGAAGCTTTATACCCAGAAAGAGTGGAAGGCGATGGCGATGGTGACGGTGAAGATAGTTTCGACTTTAAACTCTTAGTTCCCCGTCTTCTCAACGGATACAAAAACGGCAACTCCGCTGAAGAAATGCAGAAATATTTGATCGAACACAGTACGCAAATGCATATTTTTGCAAATTCATTCCTAATGGGATCAATATTAAATCTGTACCATTTTCAGAACAAGTTTTGGGTCTAGATGATAATGAACAAGAACTCTTACAGCAACAATATAGCGATTTACAAAAAGAATTATTCGACAGTGAAGATGCTCAAGAGCAGGAGAATCTAGAAGTAATTTTACGGCGTACCCTGAAATATTTTTTTCCATATTTTATAACTTGTCACTTTTTCAGGCTTTGGAAAATGACGTCAAATCTTTACGTTCCGATATCAATAAGACTCGAGAGTTTAACTATAGTACCGAAAATTACGTGGCGTCTATGAACAAAAAACGAGAAGAAAGATTAGAAAAATTCGAAGAATATGGTATATCCTATCAACTTTTTAAATGCATAGTACTTTGTTGTTGTTGTTGTTTTAAATCTGAAGCATACTTTTTCAGAACATGAAATCAAAATTTTGTTGGAAAAACAGAATGAATTACGCATCTTTGTTTCATCTCAAGAAATGTCACCAGAACGTAAACAAGAAATCGAAGAAAAAGTCGCTGCTTTACACCAGGAAATCCGTCAATTAAGTGATCAAATAAACGATTACCAAGATGAAGTCTATAAAATCGATATAGACTTGGTCAAAAATCGAAACGAGGTAAATTTTATCTCATTTTCCATTCTTTTGTTTTTTTTCTCTCGCTGTTTCGGAGTTGAAAATTTTTCAAAACTACGTTCACAGTTCAACAAAGTTATACAAACGTACAACAAAGAAATCACCGTGAATTTGGTAAAATTGCCAACCCTGAAACATGCTCAAATTGAAGACACAAAAGCGATCCACACAGATGCTATGAATGGCGGAAAACCGTTTGAAAGTATCGACTGTATTTTAAAAGAACTTCGTACTTCGTCCAAAAATCGAAAACGGGATAAAGAAATGGAAGAACAACAAGATCTTTTGATTGTTCAAAAGGTTTGTATTCAAATTTCTCGATTAAAATTCAAATTTGCGATTTAATAAATATTCAGTCACGGTTAACGTTTTAGAAAGAAGACGAATTAACCATGCAAACCGAAGAAAACGAAGCACTGATTAGTCAACACGAATATTTAACGAACGAAACGATTGAAATCAAGAACAGCATGTCGAAGGTATTCTCTAATTTATGAATAAGAACAGAAAAACGACTGTATTGGTATCAGAATAATTATTCTATTTCACTGTTTAGGAAAAGGAACAAATAAAAATAGCACTAAATGAATATCACATGTTGATAAAAAAGAAAAAGGAAGAGTTCGAAACGACTAAAAGTGGCCAAGAGGAAGAATTTTCAGTCTTTGAGAAAGAGTACGTCTAAAAGTGAAATTTATGTTTGTTTTTTCAAATTAATACCTTTCTAATATGGATAACTGTTTCCGCAGATACTTAAAACAGACAGAGGAAGCTGATAAATATGTCAAGAAAGGTCTGCAATTTCTCGATGAGAAAAAAGAAGCGGTCAAAGAATTTGAACAAGAAATGGAGGTAAATGAATTTTCATCCGATTTGTAAGATCAGTTTAAAAAATCATTTGTATCTTTGTGACATTTTGTATACTTTTTTTTAATTTCGCAGAGAGATACCAGGAAGATTTTTGAAGAAACGAAACAGAAAATGGAAGCCTTACTTTTAAAATAAGACGTATCCAACCTCCGGAACGTTTCTTTTTACAATAGTTTATCTATGTTCGATACTTTTTTACTGAATTTTATTCCAGTAAAATTCGTAAAAATTGTATAATTTTTTTTCTTTTTTTTTTTAATTATTATTGATAATAGAAATTTTCAGCATCGTTTTATTTACTTTTTAATAAAAACTTAGTCTTCTTTCATTATTTCCTTTTGTTTGTCATCTTTCATTTTTTCAGCCAATGATAGGTAGTGATTAGTTACAGCCATTATCTATAATTCATTTTACATGATAAATCGATTAAATTTTTGACATTTCTTCAACATTCCATAAATTAAAAATTATTTCTACCTGTTCTTTGATAAGGAACATTTTATCTTGCGATAATCCTTCCAATTGTTTTAAATCCAATTTCTTAAGATATTTGTTTTGTATGTACTTGTCTAATATTATCCTTGCACTTATTCAGTAACGTTTTCGCACCTTTAGCCAAATTCTCACGATGTTCACGAGTTATTCTGCAATCGTACATCGTTACTTCGTTAAATATCAAAGCAGGAATTTTATGCAAATTTTTTTTTTCAAAAACCACTTACTTAGGAATAGGCACAAACACAGACGTGCCATCCTGCTGCGGATTCAAATTCATTCCACTTTTATTTATAGTTTCAATAACGGTGGGAATGGTCTGAGGGAAAGATGCCAAGTTTAAAACTAAAACTTTCGGATTTTTTCGATTAATTTGAGCTAAATCTTGTATAGTATATTCTTCACCCTCGAACTCAACGAGTAAGGTTTCGATTACGCCTGAAATAACATCGATTCTATAACGCGATGATCTGAAATAATGCATTTGTAGCAACAGTGTACAAGGTACATTACATACCTGCTGCCGACCTTAAAGACAGCTGTTTAATAAATTGATCCCTTAGATCATCCAAAGTTTGTTGCAACTCATTGCGGAATTTAACAACGTTAATAGCTTCGGCCATGATGTCATCCCTGATTTCGACTTTTTTACCTGAAAGTATCGAAAATCGCTAAAATGCTTTGGGGCGTTAACGTGCAAAATATTACAAAAATTACCTCCTCCTGCTTTAGGTTTATCTCGGTTTTTAGCGTAAAAACGATTTTGAAACTGATGAATCGGCGCCAACTTGAGAACGCCGGTATTTGAAGTTATTTCATTGGTACAAGAAGTGGTTAATGCTTTCAGAGGTAATTTTACATCGCGACAAGAACATCTGTACACCTTTTGGAAGACTCTCAAAGGCTGAAGAAAACGTTGGCAATTCATATTTTCTTCAATAGGAATAGAAATTTGAAAAACACGTACGCCGGAGATTGGATTCTATCACCTCTTCGGTCGGATTCAAAAAAATATGAAGTACACTATAACAGCGATTAAGAATGAAACAAATAATAAGTTCCAAATTTTGTACCCGTCGATTGTACGTTTTTTCATTTAAAAATTACACACAATGAACTGAATCAAGTCGTACGAGGTAATTTTGCTCATCTCTGCTGTCATCGTATTCCATCATATTTTATTTTTGTTATCAGTTGTTATCAGTAAAAAATTGAATTGGCTTCAAGTTCGCGCCGGTCTCTTGGTCATTGGTCAGTCTGTCTCTGATCCTAGGATCCTATTCTGACCTGACCAAACTGACCAAAGTTTGTTTTGATGTTTCGTTAAGTTATCAAGTGAATCATGGACAAATTTCTGGTTTCGAGACTTCCCACTTTCTGGTAAATATTCTGATTCAACTTCTATTGAAACTACTTGCCACTTCATCGTATATTTTAAAATTCAATCATTAGTCTCGCACTAAGCATTGTTACGACAAGGCCATTCAGATCAGTTTGCACGCGTCTAACTATGGAAGTGAAACATTACGCCGAAGGTAAGTCAATGAATTTCATTCTTTCAAAAACGCCATCACTTAATCTTGATATTATTGTCAATTTTCAGGTTCAACTGAACCTACGTTACAAGCTGGTAAAACCTATTTATACAGTATGCGATTCTGTCCCTACGCTCATCGGGCACATCTCGTTTTAAATGCGAAAGGAGTACCGTAAGTAGAACTCAAAATAGTCGATGCTGCGTATTGCGTACACATTATGTATTTTCAATAATTTACAAATTTCTTCTCCTAGTTACGAGCCAGTGTACATAAATTTAGATTCGAAACCGAAATGGTATCTGGATAAATTTCCTGCCGGCCGAGTTCCAGCATTATGGTACAAGAACGAATTCCTTTACGAAAGTTTACTTTTGGCTGATTTCATCAACGAAGAATTCCCTAGCAATCCTCTCTATCCCAGTGAGCCGATTAAAAAGCTCAAAGATAAGATGCTGATTGAAAAGTTCAGCTCTGATGTGCGTTTCATGCCTTACTTGAAATGTTGATTAGAAGCAGTAATTAAGAAGCGTTATATTTTGCAGGTATCTGGTACTTTTTATAAAATCGCTATGGTCGAATTTAATTGCGAAAATTTCACGTCGTTGGTTAATTCATTGGTGGAATTTGAAAAAGAACTTGTATGCAGAGGAACGAAATATTTCGGAGGTACGAAATACGACTTTATCTTTCAATCGGAAATTAGCTGCAGTGATAATTGATTGGTCATTTCGTGTTTATCTAGGAGAGAAACCACTCATGGTTGATTATATGATTTGGCCTTGGTTCGAACGACTAGATTTACTATCTTTTTTGTACGGATCAGAAGCTAAAATACCAACTGAAAAGATACCAAATTTGGTAAATTCGTATTTCATTACGAATTGAAATATAATCGCGTAACAATTGTCTAATAAAAAAGTTCATTTTTCTAGGCTAATTGGACATCACTAATGAAGAACGATGAAGCGGTTAAAAAACATTATGTCCCTGCCGAAGTACACGGTAAACATTTCAAGCTTCGGAAGCAAAAAGATAAGGGAGCTTTTGATTTAGTTGTTTGATTATCTACCATTGCTGGAATTATTCAACTTCATGCACATGTATTCTTTTTTCCAATTGTTAATTAAATTACCAGTATTAATTATCAATTTAATTACAAAATGTTCTTTATAATTTTAGTCATTTTATAAAATACTAAAATATAACGCTTTTATCAAAAGCCACAACAACCGTTTAGCACTTATCTCGTAGATTTAGAATCGTCAAACAAACGTGTAAAACATCTAAATACGTATGAAATTTTTATTTAAATCCAACTATCGATACTATTCTACGAAATGTATCTCGCATACCTATTGGATTTTATTCGCAGTAGTAAACTCGCTGGTAATTCTTTCGGTACATAAATTCAAAATCGACAGTCATTTTTACGACAGGTATTACCAGAGTGGATTAGAATCGAATAAAAGGGAATTTAAACCTCGTAAAATTTATTTAACAGTCGATTTTGCGGATCACATGATCATCGACATAGGCACCTTAGCCCGTTTAGTACCTCTTTATTGTTTATTTTTAATTGAAAGCGATAAAAAAAAACCTCGGTGGCGTTTAATCATTAACCGCAAGCCGAGTTAAAATTTTAACATTATCAAAAGTTTGCGGTAAGCTCTCGCCAAAGAAGAAACAACGCCTGTATCCTCGTGGGTGAGATAAAAGTTAACCATACAAACTACCAGCGAGCTTCGAAATATGTCGAAAGTTTCAAACCCTTAATAAAGTATTAAATGGCAAACGGCGTTATTTAAAAGTTACGAGAAGATTAAAATTAACCGAATAAAAGAACCGGTCGTTGTAACATTTTCTTTTTTCTTCCTCTCACGCAGCTACAACGGAGAGAAAAAATTATTCATTATTAAACATACCTAAGCGGATTTCTTCTCCTCTCGATGAACAAGAAAAAAAATAGAAAAAACGCAGCGTCCTTTTCTAACGAAGAAATTTCCTTCATATGAACAACAACGGCAACAAAAACACGTAAATTTAGTCGTTAAAAAGTTCTCGAAACAGTTGAATACTTGGTAAATATTTAAATTTAATGAATTACTCGGCAAGAGCTTTTCACTTCGTGTATGAGACGTAAAGGTACCGATTTAAATATTTATAATCGCGTTACAAAACAAAAAACAAAAAAATACTACGCACGAGGTAAATGCCTTATTAAAGTTATAAAATATTTTATGTCCTTCGTTATCTTTTCTCAGCTTTGTTTCATCTTTTTCTGCTGACTTGATTTTCTTTTCATTTATTTTTAACTAGTTCATTGTTGAAGATGGGGTAGGTACTTTGCCCTTTTTCACCATTCGTAATACTTCAAAAATTAATTTCAACTCTTTCTTTCTCGTCTTCCTACAGCAATGATACCAAATATAAAGTTCCCATTCACCTTCGAGGTAGGTAGAGGTACATACGTAGGTTAGGTAACTAGGTATTTAAAGCAAAAATGTGGGTAAGCTTGAGAAGGAAAACTGTTCCGTAATCTGAACAAGGCGATTATTTAGGATTTTCATTTTCTATACGTGATACTTTGGAAGATAAGTACGTAGTCACCCTAATTTGTTTTTCACCGATTTTTTGCTTTAAAATGATGGATATTGGGCAGTGGCGTATTTGATAGGGAAGTTATGGAAGTCCGACTTCCCTTCAAATTTTCAAAGAAATGAGATTTTTATGAAGTCATAATAAAAAAATTAAAATAAATTGAAACCTTGCAAAAGTGATTCAAAAGTTCTGCAAGATCATAAACAAATTTTCCGCGCTGATTCAGACTTTCATAATCCAGGGGTTGAATTTTTGCTTGTGATTAATTTTAATTAATCATAATTTATGAACAGAAATTTTTAGAAAAGCTTGAAAAAATTTGAACTTTTGAGCAATTTAAAAATTTAAAAATTCAGAAAAAAATTAATTAAATTTAAAAAAAAATGAAATTTAAGTGAAAAAAGTTTTTGTTTTTTCACTTTGTATTTTTTTTAGGCGGTTTTATTAGAGCTCTAGTTTTATGTTTCTTTTGATTTATTTTGGAAGTA
>FIZV01060109.1:0-14950 GCA_900050545.1 Trionymus perrisii | reverse complement strand
ACTTCCCAAGAGGCAACTTTTTTGCGGTATTGTAGGTTGCAAAAACGATTTTCGGCTTTTTTGATCCCCCCTAGCAGAGAGATCCTCTTGATATGAATTTTTAAAACGATACTGATCTAAATAAATGGATATGTTGGTTCTCGGGGAAGGGGACATTTAAAGTGAAATGTTGGTTAGCAGAGAAAAGCGTCGAATACGTTTAAGGACGTTTAGAGGTAGCTGTTTTTTTTTTAGTCGCACGCGATATAAAATTTAAAGCGTGGGTCAGAAGGGTGGAATCAGGCTGGGAATTAATTTATCGACGATCGCGATTCGGTCGGATTTAAATTGCGCGAAAATCGATATTTAGCACGAGAATGGAATGGATTCTAGTCTGCGAGTGAAATTGTCGGTCTTGAAGGAAATTTCGATTAGAAAGCTCGTTAAAGGGAGGCTTTGCCGAGAAGGATGCGAACCTTTTAACCTGTTAACGCGTTTTCGCAACGATAATATGATACGTATATTTGACGTGTATTGTAAAACATTGAAATAAACGTGCCCGCAAACGAGCTATTCGGGTAGTAACATTTGACGATGAGGAAAACCACCTCCTGCCTTGGGCCAGGCAAAGGTAGGGTTCGCGGGGGGTTTTATAACCTAAAGTAGAACGCGTTCAGCGCACTTTGCTTTTGATAAAATTGACTCGGTGGAGGTTTCGTGTTTAATAAACCTACCCACGTTACGGTTCGGCTTGGGCCGGAGCCGAAGCCCGTGCTCGCAAAAAGTCCTCCAAATTTTTTTCACTCTTTACACGGTTGAAGGTCGATCAAAGACAAGATGGAACGGTCGTGGTAATTGTTTACCGTTACCATGACGACGTGGATTGTCGACCGGCTATATCTATACATCTGCGACTATATCTATATTGTACGTAATGTACGTGTTGAAGGTCGCATGCGCTACCCTTACCTTGGAAATTTTTGGTCACTGACCTGGCGTAAGTCGAGCTTTGCCGCACGCGTCTCTTCGTTCATCCCAGTCGCCATTCCTTTAATCCCTGCCCTCCTCAATACCTCCCGCCGCGTTCGTACCTCGCTAGCCCGCAGTTCCCTAGTAATTTCCTTTTATAGGGGATACCAGAGCGCGTTTTTCCTTTTTCTTTCTGGTTTTTCGCCTTCATCCCTGCTCACGGTCGACATTCGCGTCCTTCGTCAATGTTAAATTCGATATAGAACATGTCATAGGGTCGTATAGTCGCGATTCGAGCAACCCTCCGAGCTCGACCCAACCACCAATTCGAGGTTAACTCCGGATAGATCATTTTTGTCGGCAACGAATTCCGCCAATGGGATTAGAAAGTACGATGGAAATTTTCCACTCGATAGTTTCCGCTCCAGCTCGTGTATTCTGCTGCTATTTTCGACCTTATGCCAACTCAAACGAGTATAATATGTATTTTCCTTAGAGTCGTACACGTGTTCTATACCTACTTATATCTATTAAATCGGCTTAAATCTTCGAGCTCGTTTTTTATATTTTTCCAACCTAATAGCTCCTATCAATCTTATTAGATCTGAGAAGATTTTTTTGAAATTTTGAGTCGACTTTCTTTTTAGGGTTTTTGTACTTATTATTTTTTTTTTCATTTGTATTTCGTTTTGGAAATCTTTTTCGAAGGATTTCTCGTCTTGAAAAAAAATTATCAATAAGATTTTGATTTATGATGACGACCAGAAGCAAGAACTTTTTCTAGATTTGCAAACTTTTTTTTTCTTTTTTTAAATGATAAAATATAAAAAATTGGTGATAGTGAAAATTTTGACTAAAATCATAAAATATGAAATTAAAAAAATTATTCTGGGATTTTTAGTTGGAAATTTTTATCATTTGACGAGAAAATTGACAATCGTAGGAAAATTACGTTTTTCTCACTTTGGATGATATTTTAAAACTAGGGAAATCGTTCTCTGGCTGAGGTAACATTTTCCCCTCAAAATATGACGAAATTCAAAAAATTGTAAATTATGAAAATTTTGGCTAAAATCATTAAATACGGAATTAGAAAAGTAATTATCAGATTTTTAGTTTAGAATTTTTGCCATTTGACGAGAAAATCGACTATTGTAGAAAATTACAATTTTCTCCCTCTGAATGATATTTTGAAACGAGGGAAATCGTTCTTTGGCTGAGGCAACATTTTTTCCCCTTAAATGACAAAATTCAAAAAATTCTAAATTATGACAATTTTGCCTAAAATCATTAAATATGCAGTTAGAAAAATAATTCTGGGATTTTTAGTTGGGAATTTTTGCAATTTGAAGAGAAAATCGAGGATTCTGTGAAAATTACATTTTTCTCCCCTCTAGTAATGTTTCAGAACGAGGAAAATCATTTTTTGGCTGGGACAACATTTCTCTCTAAATCATAAAAAATTATAAAAATTTCAAACTGAAGTCATGAAATTCTGAAATAAAAAAAAATTGAGAATTTTAAATGAAATTATTATTTTTTCTACTGGTACTTTTAAAACACTACTCTGTCATTTGAAATTCTATCATCGAGCATTTATCGCCACAAGGGGGGTAAAATTTCACAACCCAGTTTTCGATCCTTTTTTCGAGCGTTGACAACTGAAACCAGCAGAAATTGATTTTAAAAGGCGAACTCGTCAGCTAAGTCGACAGAATCGCGAAGTGTTTTAACCCTTTTTACACACGAGTGTCGAGTTATTATACCGTCTACACCTGTAATTTCCACGTCTCGCGTACACGATGGAAAAGTTTATTTAACCTTGAGAATTTTCCCTAGGACGAGTCACGTGTACTTTAAATCAACTTAAATGTACTATACATATACGAATTAGCTACCTACAAATCCGTAGATACTTCGAAGATTTCTTCGACACGAAATCGAAGTGAATTCAATTTTCGAGTGTGAAAAAAACCACTAGTGAAATTCTACGGATAAATCGTTCCATCGAAAAAAATCACTTACGAGGGAGATGTAAAGACTCGTCTATGAAGTTACCAAAAAATGTGGAAATTTTTGGAAAAGAAATCTCGATATTAATTTTCTTTTCATTTTAAACTGACAAAAAATTTACTCTCTCTCGAGAGAAATTCTACCCCAAAATGGTATAAAAATTGAGATGAAATTTTCACGTGTGCCCACTTTGGCACTTTATAGATGGAACAAATCGACGAGTGACAAAAACAGAGCATTTGGCTTACGGTACGTGCTTTCGAATAATTTGTCTGTCGAATAATTCGCCATCACATTTTTTCTGCCGTTTCGTGTATCAAATCTGCGAGTAAATAAAATTCGCCACGTAGATGGTTTTTACGTATTTTTTTCCATTCTCGTAAAATAAAGCCTTTTTTTTTTGTTTTCGAACCCCGAGTCAATGATCTGCTCGATGAGAAAAACAAATATCACGAACTCGAGCTCGAGTTTGATGGAGCTTTTCATAGCGATACGAATTTCTCCTCTGGAATATTAGGTAGTGCGTACGACGGGGCGAAGGGAGGTTATTTATATCAACGAGTTTTTCGTATCGATACAATAGATGCGTAATTTGAGCTTTTGAAAATATTGTTGGAGGCGGGGTAAGAGAGGGGTATCCAAGTTAGTTTCTAAGATGATTTAGCCACGGGTGTATTTTTAGTCGTAGAAATTTTCATCGTAGGATGTTTAATTTCTCAACTTGCTTCGAATGGGTTCGCGTGAAAATTTGTAGATAAGCTTTCAAGATTAAGAATTAATCATTTTTTCTATTTTCATCTTGAGGGTGCTATTTTTTACAGCTTTTTTTATCCCCTTGACTCTTTTGTCAGTTTTGTCATTTTTTCGCTGTTTTCAATTTTTAATCAAATGTTTGATTTAAAAAAAAAAAAAAAAAAAAAAAAGTATGTTGGAGGTGATTAAATCAGGAAAAAAATTCATAGGAAAAAATCAAGATTAAAATATTTTTAGAAAATATAGAAAATCGATTAAAAAAATTAGAAAAGAAAAACGAAGAAATTTTTTGGAAGGTAAATTGGCAACAATTTTTAAGTAGCAAATTCAAGAAAAAAATGGAAGATAAATGAAGGGAAAATAAGAAAACACGAAGAAAAAATATTTCAAGAAGGAAAAAATCTGAATTTTTTCCGAAGAAGTAAATCAAAAAAAGAAATTAAAACAAAAAATCAGGGCAAAAAAATATTTTTAGAAAAAAAAAATGTAAATGAGGAAAAAAGTACAACATAAATCAGAACAAAAAATCGTAAAAAAATTCCAATGGGAAATCGGAAAAGCAACAAATTATTTTAGAAAAAAAAAAAAATCTCACTGGACATAAATTGGGGAATACCTACTTAATTTGAAGAGAAAAAAAAATCTGAAAAATCCTGATTTATGTTACATGCATAAAACAGAAGAAAAACGTAGGAAAAAATTGTAAGAAATTTTTTTGGAACGAAAATCTGAAAAAAAGTTGATTAAAAAATCAGGAAATGAAACATGAATCAAAAAAATAAATCAGAAAAAAATTTTTGGAAGTAAAAAAAAAAATTTAAAAATTAGCCAAAAATATTTTTTAGAAAATTGAACAAAAAAAATGTAGTCAGGGCATATCTAAAAAAAAACGGGCAAATAAATAGGGAAAAAAAGTAAAAAGACTAATCGGTAAAAACCAATAAAAAAAATAAGTAAAAATAATTTTTTTTTCTAGAAGATTGAACAAGAAAAAATTAATTTAAAAAAAAAATTGGAAGGTAAATCGAAAAAAAAATTATTGCTGAGTAAATCAGATTTCATTTCTGAGAAATATTTTTTGAATAGGAATACCCAACTCGAAAAAAAATTGATTCTCTCTTTTTAAATAAAAACTTGATCATATTTTTATTTTATTTTCTTTTTGTAAAGCCAAAAATTAGTCAATAATTAAATCATTTCTGAGCCCTAAAATTTAAGAAAATAATTTGCCAAGTTTTTTTTTCTTTTTTTCAAAAAATGAATTTTTATTAAAATTGCTTTACGACTTTCATGTCGCAGAGTTCAACCACGAGTACTTTCCTAGGTCTATTTACATTGAAATGCTTTCAGTTCTTCAAATATGTACTCGTACTACTCATAGGTGTTAAAATCAAATAAAATTACAAAGTAATTAAAAGAAGTATAAAAAACGATTCTAATAATCACCTTATAAAAAGAAGCACATTAAAAAGTCTACTTTTAGTTTCGCTTTGCCATTTTGTAGAAAAAATTCAACCTTCAAGTTTTCCATAATTATTTCTAAAAAACTTATGAGAAAAACTCTAGAGAAAAATTAACTCTAAAACTTCATCTATGGTGAAATTTGAAAATTTATTATCGTCTCATCTCGAAATAAGAAATTTTATTCGCCTGCTTGTCGCGTTCTCGAAATATTTCTCGTATCGTATTTCGAAGGAGAACATATTGAAAGAGGTTTTTTCATCCAAAGAAGTAAATTTATTTCATACAATTATTTATTCCTGATTCTTGTGGAAGCCATTCTGGCCGAGGGGTCGTATAAAATTTCAGCCGCAGACTCGAGGTTCCACAATGGAGGCATATTTGCGAACCCGTCCATTATAGAATAACCCAACCAGGGTGGCCCTTTATTGGAGTGAAAAAAAAAGAGAGACTTTCCAATTCAAAATTTTAAGCAGCTCGTAGAAATGCGATGGCGTTCGTTTCAAGGTTAATAAGGAACATTACCAAGTTCTAGGACGAATGTAATTAGGTCACACGAGGCCACTGGCGAGGGATGTAGCTGAGAGGGGTGGCGTCGGCGTCGCCTTCCGAAGAAAGCGAGCTGAAGTGAGCCTTCGACCTGATAAAGAGGGAAGTAGTGAAAGTGAAAGTCTAACAGGGTCGTATATCGTTTAAATAACGAGTCTCGAAAAGGGGGCAAAATTGTACGAAAAATCATTAAAAATAACACCGACAATTAAGTATAAATTTGAATATGCAATAAGGGTGGAAATTGCGAAAGGCGTAGGTATTAAAAAAAATTGTCGCCGTCGGAGGTACAGAAAAACGTGAGCCTTTGTAGTTATAGATGATAAGGTGATCAGTGGGGGTGAAGGAGACGGCCGCAGGCGGCACAATAACGTGAAAATTCCTCGTCTTTGCCGTGGTAGAGGGTGCAAAGGGAAGAAATAAAATTCGGCTCGTGGCTTACGATGAAGTGAAGGGCTGCAGCGTGAAGTGTCATCGTTATGGCAACGACGTTCACGTGCAATAGCATTAACCGCGCGGCCGACAATGTCAGAACATGTCCCAAGGTCAATTCTGGTGCGCGTGAATTTCGCGCTTCGCTGCCTAACTTCCCAACTTTCGAAATTATACCGCCACCCTTTCTCTTTCCGGTTTTTCGCGCAGAAAATTTTCATCACTGTGGCTCTTTCGATGTGCCTGCCTTTGGAGCGCGATCGACGCGCCTCATCGGCACGTTGCCTCGTCGAGTTTTTCAATTTACCGCACCTTTATTGTATATATGGCTTATTAAACAAGTGATAAAATTATAAACAGATCGTATAAATAACCTACCCACGTTAGCGAGTTCATGACCGCCGCGAATCATTAATTTTATTCCAAACACCTTTCCTTTCGCGCAAATCTACTCTTCGATGGATTTTCTTTCTTTCTCTCTCTCTCTCTCTGCTTATGTAATGCTGACAACTTGTAGCAAATTACACCAGACTTGTTTTTTAGCGTAATTTTTTCCTTTTATTCGTCCAAGTTGTTTTTTTCACCCTGAATGAATTTTCTTTCACAAGTGTTTCGCTTCCAAAACTCGTCCTTTGCGTGTAATTAAGCCGAAGAGAAGACGACGAAATTGCCAATTCAACTTTTTCGACGGTTTGTAATTTCGTTAAAATTTAGGCCCAACAGTTACATAAATTCTGTCATCTCCTTGGCCTTTTTTCTCCCTTCTTTTTCAACTTATTTGACGGAAAGAAAATTTAATCTTTTTTTCTCTTTTCTCTTAGTTGATTTTAATGAAGAAAACGTCTCGGTGAAGTGCGGCATTAATTTTTAGCAACTCGTATTATTTAAACTGGTTTTATCCAAAATTGTGTTTTCCTCCTTGTGAAAAAATTTTATTCATTTCATTTTTTCAAAGGTCTGATAAATAAAAATTTAACACCAAAGAATAGAAACCATTGGCAGATGAAAAAAAATTTACGTCTTGATAAAAATTGAAAGATACCTCGAACAAAGCCCAAAAAAATGAAAGAATTTGCTGTTAGTGAGCAGTGACCTGTGGAGTAAAATTCCATAAATTTTCTCTCTTAATTTGAATCGGTCAAAAATGTCAAATTTGACTGATGAAATAGAGAAAACTGGTTCATTGATTACCAGTGAAATTCCACTGGTAATCAGTGAATTTCACTGTCAATCAGTGAAAAATTACTGATTCAATTGGTAAGTTTTCATTTTTGAATCAGTATTTTTTTCCATACTACCGAATGAATCAGTAAAAATTTTAATTTACTGATTCAATCAGTGAAAATTTACTGATTCAATCAGTATTATGGAAAAAATTACTGATTCAAAAGTAAAAATTTACTAATTGAATCAGTAATTTTTTACTGATATATACCAGTGACCCAATTTTGCCTCTTTAAATCAGTCAATTTTGACTGATTCAAATTAAGAGAGTTGTCCTTCCCATTTCTCAAAAATTGAAAAGTAGAGTTGGATGTGAATGAGAAAAAATACCTGTTTCCATTACACGAAGAAATCTCCATTTCAATTGATAGAAGAAAGCTTAGGAATGATTTTTCATCTGTCAAATTTGAAGGCAGGAGAAAAGAATTTGTATCAGCTCCGAGGCTCTGACAAAAATCCAAGATTTTTGAAAGTCGAATCATGAGTTGAACAAATTAATGAAGCAGAGAATACGTCGCGTCGGAGAGATGACGTACCTTTTTACAATCAGAAGTGACATGAACTTCCTTCAGAATTGTTTGTTTATCAAGGGTGAACTTCAGAAATATAACGCTACTTTTGCCACCGAAACACTAATAAGGATTAGGTAAATCATATGAATGATAAGATTGTCCTAAGAAGCTAAATTTGAGGTTTAAAAAGTAGAAAGAAAACAAGAAGTTCAAACTGTTGAAGTTTCATTTGAAAATAATTCGAAATCACTTACATCGTCTGGTTTCGTTATCCTTTAAACAATGCTTTAAGTTTATAATTTTTTGGAAGAGTAATTAAGAAGTCACACTATCATTTCTTAATTCAAATTTCCAATTTCCTGATTCAAATAACGTTCTGTTTTGTATGAAAAAAGTTTTGTTCTGCTTTTAGTCAATCTTCAAAACAAATAAAGTTCTTCAATTTTGCGAAAGAGAGCGTCGTAAATTGCGCATGCGCAGTGCGAAATAATCTGTTTCTTTTTCCCTTTTTAATCCTAAATAATGCTGCTACAGTACCTCCATCTTTCAAATGGAATAGCATCATTAAGAAGATGGAAAACGAGCTCCTTTCTAACAAAATTAATTTTGTCAATATCTTGACGGTCTGAGTTCAATTTTGTAAGAATTGATTTTTCATAATTTTCCATTTTGTCTGGGGTTCGATTCAGTCACAGTACTGAAATCTTGTCGTCACTCTTTCCTGTGTCTGCATATTTTACTATCTCGTCGCCACATTGTAGCTTAATTTTGAGCTTTTTATTCAAACTTTTTGTATTTATCAATTTATAATTCAAATACCTGTTTTACAATTTATCAAAAAAGACAATCCATTCAATTTATAACTTCTATTTTTTTTTTTGAAAAGCTTCCTGAGCAGAGAGGTCAAAATGAGCCACAAAAGTGGATTAATATACATATAGATCCCATTCCTTCATACTTTCCTTTTCAGTCATACACTCGTAACCGAGTATCGTGCAACTATAAACGATGACATCGTCAACGTAAAAGATTTCCACTTATCTATTATTATATTGGAAACGAATCAGTAACCGCTGACGGAATAACCTTGAAACATGTAATTTTGTAGCGAAAGCAAACCGAAAAAATGTACACACGATACATATTATTAGCGCAGATGACAGCAGTGTATATAAGTAGGTACATTACAGAAGAAAATATGTCGGTACTACACAGTAGGCACATTAACAAGAGTGAGAGTGTTCTAATTACTAATGAATTTTTCCCATTGCGACCGCGAATATGAGACCACAATGCGACTTTCCGTATTAACTCGTCAACTTGCAACAACTTTCATTACCAGGTCAAAAGCAAACCGAACTAACCAGTAACTAAACATAACTTTTGTGTAATAAACTAGTTGTTAGTGCTAATCGCTGTGTAAAATTACGAATATGGTTCGAATCCCATAATTAAGATTTCATTTTCTCTTCGTTGTCTGCTTTTTATGCACAAAATGCACCATCATGTGGCCTAGCAATGTCAACAAACCAAATAAATGTTTTTCCATCGTATACGTAAAATGTGATAATCCACTGAATCGGAACTATTAAATACCGGTCTGAATTGTGCGGCAGCAGGCAACGAGGTCAGTGCTGCAAACTGCCATTTCTATACGCGACAGTGAATTTTTTCATCCAGCATTCCTGTTTTTAATGCCAAATATCCTCGCGTATAGGTAAATTAAACCAACCAATTACAATATGTAATTAAAGTTTAGCTTCTCTTCTCTCTCTCTCTCTCACTTTGGACATAAAACTTTGAACTTATAACGATTTGCACATTCGAAACGGGACAATATGTCTTCATTAAGTTGAAAACGAGCTTATCAGCCCGCTACTCGTGCTAGAAAAACATGAACAATTTTCAATACCCATTATCGTTGCTGCTTTTTAAGTAGGAAAAGTGAAAACATCACCGGCAGCCAACGACATTTGATATAGAACCTCATCATGAGCGGTGATGTCCTCGAACCTTTTCCAAGTTCAAATTAACAAACATAATAACGAATTTGTTGCGCGCCCAAAGTTATATCAATTAGTAAAATATTACAACGGTAGAAATTAATTTTGTTGAGAAATGTTTTTAGTCGAAATTTTCGGGCATAAAAGCTTCATTGGTTCGTTACAAATTCGTGAAACGTTTCATTTTACAAATTTTTCGACATTTGTTAAAAGTCTGTAGACTTTAATTTAACTCGCTTGTACGATAATTTGCAACAAACTCGCGCGAGGTGGTGAAAAAAGTCGAGAAAACGCGATTTTATAACCAGACAAAAGAAAATTTCATCGAAAAGTGAGCCCAAGTTGAACTGATGGTTTCAATGATGAAATTAAACTGAAGACGGAGCGCCTATCGGGGTGGAAAAATTTTGTGGAAAACGGAACCGAAAAAGTAAGGGTACGCGTTTAAATGTACTCGTGTGCTTTTAACACGTTCGAAACCTTGAAACGATGATAATGGCGGACATAAAAGCCACGTGCAATCCCGGCTCTTTTGCCAAAATTCCACTAACCTCGTGTTTTCAGCTCGTGAAAAGCTGCATTTTGGAGAAAATCTTTGCCGCATAGACGCCCATCGCCCGGCCCAAACCAATTTTCCCTGTTTTACGAGTATTACATCCGCCGCTGTAAATTTTTATATTTTGCTGGGCCTCATGTAGAGCTACTCGCATGCTCCAATCGTTACGGAATATAAAATTTCATAGGCCCGAGCTGAGTCACAGTCGCCAACTAAGACTGGAAACAAATTTTTATACGACTTTGGAATATCAAACTAACGTCGGATTTAATATTCGCTCGAATTTACATTTACCCGGACCCAGACATAGACGCTGGCTGCATGCGAACTGTATTTCACCCAGGGCTCCGCCAAAACCATGAATTATTCGTTACGGGGTAAAAGTTTCGGTATATGAATGGTATAGCCGAGTTTTAGGTGAGAAAGTTGCTAGCTATTTGTGTAAAACATGGCTCAGAAAAGGTTTTCGAAAATTCCCCCGGGGGTTTTAAGGGCAAGTCTTGCTGTTGAAATGTGGTTTTTCGCTTATAACTCCTTAAATAATGATTTTAGCCAAAAATTGCTTTGGTTAAGTTTTATTCGAAGTTGTATTTCTGATCAGATCGTTAAGTAGATGATGTGAAATTGACCCAATTTGCAAGTGAGGGGGGAGGGGGGTGGGACTGTGATTTTACCATTTTAACAATTCGATTTTTTACAATGTCTTAGAAAAGATACAAGAAATCAATTAAGAGTTTTCAAAAAGTTCACATGGATTGGGTGAAGTACTTTCCGTTGAAATGTGGGTTTTCGCTTATAACTCCTTAAATAATGATTTTAGCCAAAAATTGCTTTAGTGAAGTTTTATTCGAGGTTGTATTTCCGATCAGATCATCATGCAGATTACGTAAAAACATTCATCCAACTTGTAAGTGTGGGGGGGAGGAAAGGGGGCGCTGAGGATTTTTCCCATTTTGACGCTTCAGTTCTTTAAATTGTCTTTGAAAAAGTACGAGAGATGAATTTGTTAGAGCTTTAAAAATTTTCTTGTGGTTTGAGGAATTTTTAAGGAAGCCTACTACAGGTGGTATTTGTATCGATTTGCATTGGACCTAATTTAGTCCGGTGGAATAAATCATTCAAAAATTGAATTTTTGCAGTTGGAAATTTTTCAGAAAAATTGGTTTCAGGTCTTTCACCTCCTTCTCTGAACTTTTCACCCCTACTCTCGTGAAGCAAAGATTTTATGTAGTTATTCCAGAGATTTTTCTCTGTAGGGTCTCATATCATCCATTCCTAAAAATGTTTTTTTTTTAATTAATTTTTTTTTCATTATTATTATTATTATTAAATGGCTACGATTACGATAACCTTAAAAACAGACCGAATAAAATATTGTAATTTTTCACGAAAATTATACTTTCACTTAAAAAAGATTAAACGCGAGAATCACAGCGTAGATTTTCCGAGAATATCCATTTCGTTAATAAAATCACCCGGTGATTTTTTCCTCGTTCAAATATCTTTTTGACCCTCCTTACCCTCCAGAACATAGCACCTTCTTTTGAGGGGCAAATATAACTCGACTCTTGTAAAGTTTTAATTAGCAAAGGAAATTTCTAGTAAAAAGGCAAATGCCTCGTGTACTTAAAATTCACTAGGGTAAATTGGCTAGAGAAGCTGAACCTAGGTAAGCCTAGACAGAGGGTCTGTTAATGCCGTCTCGAAATCGTTATATTTAACCTTGCAGACTCGAGAAGGATAACCCTTAGTTTGAAAGCTGAAACATTTAACCTTGATTTCGTATGCTGCCTTTGAAGGAGTGAGTATGAAAAATTTTAATTTCGTTTTGTTTCGTCTTATGCTCGTACATACTTTTACGAGCTATACTCGATTCAAATTTCATTTTAACGACGAGTAAATTAACTTTGAAAAAGCTACTAGTACGATGCGATGCTAGTTGAGCCGAGCTTCGTCATAAAAAACTCATCGAAAAGAGCTCGTAAATTTGCCGCTTGGAGTTTTCGAGCTCGAGTGAAAATTAACTGTTGTTCATGTCAGATTTTAAATTTCATTTAAATAATGCACACGCTGCTCTTTTAGGCTTTACAAAGTTTCAGAAATTTTACGTTCGTAAAGCGTGTTGTATACACGATAGGCCTACGAGAACACGACTACTGGCAGAATAAATTTATGTAGAGTACGAAATTTTCTACAAAGATGAAATTTTCTACGTATAAGGTACGGTATGGTTCGCCCGGAGCGAGCTTCTCGTGTTTTCTCGGTCGTGAAAGACGAAACGTTGCTCGGTTTATTTTTTTTTAATTGTCGTAATGAACACGATGATCCAATTAAGATAATCTGGTCGCGAGAAGGCCACGTTACGTTATAAAAAAAAAATGTACTCATCGAATGACCAATTTCGGAACATTGTTTCAAAATTTTTAATGCAACTGAATTTTTTTCCATCAGAAAGGAATGGATCAGGTCCTGTGTGGATGTGGCGTCGAGACGAGATCTGCGTGATGGAAGATGACCCTCTCTGGCCCCCTTCTCCATATAGATATGATAAGAAATGCATTTGATGTAGAGCAACGATCATCTGGTCTTTGGGTACGCGTAACCGGTTACTTCACGTATGAAATAAATTTCCACCGTGCAATATGGTTACCTCTCGGCATCGGTACGATGTCAATAAACGCTCTCGCGCACAAATGAGCATACCTAGGAGTAATTCATACATACGATGCTTCCAGTGTCATATTATTACTCGCAGCTATATCTCCGTACACATTGAAATAATAAATATAAAATTCGGGGGGATAGGGTACACCTAGGTAGAGATCGAGATCTGTACATCGTCGTCATCTCGGGCTCGGGATCAGAGAACTATTTCAAGGTTGAAAGAGTATCTTTCTGCGATTCGATTGGATTGAATTGGATGCTGCATAATATATTATTCTCATTGTTATTTGTTCTGCGTGTTGAAAAATAGAAAAAAGACGAAATGATTTTTCGCAATTTTATTTTTTATTCAACTTTTTCTTTTTCCTCCTACGATACGTATATATTCCTTCCTCTTGCATAAGAAAACACATTAAAATAGTTTAGATTTCGAACCAAAGGCGACTAAATTAAATATGTAATTTTATGGTCAAATTTCGACCTTACAATCGTGAAATGCAAAATTTGAACCAAGCAATTCAACCCGTTATCTCGAAAGTTCATTACGAAAATTATAAATTCTATTAAACGCTTTCGTTGGCGATTTGAAATGTGTGCAATTGATAAGATTATAAAAATTACATAATACAAAGGTACCCTCGGAGCTTCCGCTTCTCGGTTCGAAACAAAGGAATCAAAGTGTCGAGTACCGAATCAGTTCCACGAATCGTGGAACGAGAGAAAAATTCGAATTATTTTCAAATGGCTAATTTGCTAATTTTTTATCGCACGTTGTAAAATTCTAGTTCATGATCAACCTACGGTGTTATCTTCTTTACCTAAATTATCGATCCACGTGTGAGATAAAAGAGTAATTTATTGGGCCAATTTAGACAGCTTATCCGTTTTCATGGCTCTATTTACTCGACGAAAAGTGTAACGAATTTTTTTCCTTATTTTGGTTACGTAGATAGGTGTTCTATGGCACGTATATGATTCTTAAACAAATTAATTTCGAATGTTTTCCCGCACTCTTTACGAATGAAACGATCAAAGGAATTTTTGAAATACACGTTATTTAAATTTACCTACCTCGATTTACCTGTTAATTAAATCCTCATTCTGTGTAATTTTCTAAATTGAAATCTTCTTTATACTCGTATGTGGCCAAACATTTATATAGGCTCGTGTCATTTTGCACCAAGTACGAGTATACCTACCTTGTGTGATTATGATTACTATACCAAAGTAGACTTTAAATGACGTTATTCGCTCGTAAATAGATTAATTTTTATTATTACGCGAAAATGCGTTAAAATTAAGTTCTATACTGGTCTCGCGAATGGACAGGCGATTATTAAAATAATATTAATTAAGAGCACGCTATTTCATATACGAGATCCCGATTATTTCCAAAAGTATTTAAAATCGGATATAATTTCGCGAAATTATATACGCTAACGTGATCCAGGTGTTAATTTTTTCCTCCAATGGGTTTCCCTACTTCTTCTTATTCTTATTTTTTTTTTCGTACTAGCGGAATGTCAAAATGTCACATTTAAGACGGATAGAATTTGTTAGGGAGTTGCCTGTAATAGAGTTTAGGTGAAGGTCTAGGTCAGTTTTGGTTTCGAAATAAGTATTTTAAGAAATGTTTCCATTTCAACGTTTAGTCAATCGTAAGAATCAGTCATGTTCAGTGGGTAATGTCGATTGTTTAATTTTTTTTTTGGGGGGGGTGATGAAGTGGATGTAAGCACCATGAGGGGGAAATTTAATTATTTACGTATTTTTCAGATTGTTTTTTCCACTTCAGTTTATCAATTTCAAAATATGTTTTGATAAATCATCACATT
>FIZV01060107.1:0-13069 GCA_900050545.1 Trionymus perrisii | reverse complement strand
ATTAAATTATGAACAAAAGAAGAAATTACTTGGTGCATAAATGAAAACAATTTAGTACACAAACATTACTAATAAAATAAAAATAAAAAGTATAATTAAGTATAAAGAGTGAAACATTAAAAATATTTTCTTTTGTAAAATTGAATAAAATTATTTTTATCAAAATTATTAAAAATTATTTCATCTCAAGTAAAACCCTTTTAAAAATTGTTATTCAACAAAATTGAAATTACCCAATACTTTTTTCAAAATTATGAAGCTTTTAAATTTGAACAAAATTCTTAAAAACTTATGCGTGCCCAAAAATTTGAAAAAATTGGTTTTCAGATTTTATAGAAAAAATAATTAAATTTTTTTTAAATCTAGTTTGAGCGACATTTAAAAAATTGCGTTTCAATAAATATCGAGCAAAACCTAAAAAAGTTGTGTTTTTTAACACAGTTTTCAATTTGAAAAAAATCTAATAAAAAAAATACCTATACTTTCAACAAATTTGCAAAAATCGTTCCTTCTAATTTTTTTTAAACGAAATTTAAAAACTTTTCTGATTTGTTTTAGAATGAATAAACTTCTGAAATTCGTTCCAATTTCCGATGACAGATTTAAATAGCCATCGAATTTTTATTTTTGGCAAATTTCTAATATTTGTCAACGAAACATATGAAATAAACTATCAATATTACGAATTGGCAACTATTACCGATTCCCACACACATTCTAATTTTCGTTCAACGAACAGCATAATATTATGTTTTACAAAAAAAAGGGGGGAAAGAAAAAAGAAAACTAACACAAAACACACTCAAGACAAACACCCATATCTCAAACACGCTGTTAGAATAACCATGCCACTACAAAACCCCACAATGACGATGTTAATTTAAAGACAAAATATACATAAGTTATTCATACGATACGTACTCGGCACCACTCGAAGACACGCTGTACAAGTGGCTTTCCCAGCTTCGTTTTCCGCCACACAAGTAATAACACCTTCATTCTGTAAGCTCGCTTCGGGTACACTGAGTACTTGCCTGTCACCGCTGGTAGACACTAAAAATGACTTCCCAGATACGGGTTCGTTGTTGAAGAGCCATTTCGTCTTTATACAAATAACAACGCTCATTGTATTAATCAACGCAGAATACTTAACTGGCGAACATTCGTAGTGGAAAATTTTACCTTTGGTGCGGGTTTTCCAGTCGCGATACATTCGAATTTAACGAATCCTCCTTCTAAGATTGACTTATCGGTGAAAGTTTCGACAAACGAGGGGTATTCTAGTTTATCTTTAAGGTGGTATTCAGTCGATGGTTTTGAATCCATCGATCCCAGCGATTTGATTATCATATGAGAGAAACATTTCGCTTCACCTAAGCTGTTGCTTGCACGAACTGTGTATAAACCTTTGTCTTCGGGGACGATATTTTTTATGGTAAGTTTGGCTACTCCTTGGGGCGTTTCTTCGAACTAAAGTTAATTACGATTAGTGTTGAACTGTGGAGATTGAAATACACCATTGGGGAGAACATTTACCTCGATTCTATTCGAGCAAGTTATTTCACTGGTGTTTAGGAACCATTTGATTGTAGGTTTTGGGTACCCTTCTACCTCACAATCCAATACAGCAGTGTCTCCTTCTCTGACTAAAACGTCGCTGAGTAATTTGGTAAATTTTGGATGAACTCCTTCCATCTCTTCCGTATCGATTATTTCAGTTTTACTCGAAGAACCTGGTATTAAATAAAATTATAGAAATTGCCTTCGACTAAAATCACAACGCACTGTATTACCCCTCAAAGAATTTTTATAAACACTAAACACACAAAACGAAATTCTTTTCAAGGGACACTCACTTTGAACAAATAAACGAGCAGTACTTGAAGTTTCGCCTGCCGAGTTTATAGCGATGACTTTATATTCTCCTTCGTCTTCGGGGCACGTTTCTTTAATAAGGAGAGAGCACTTATCACCCTTGAAAAGCAATTGTACATCTTTAGACTCTTTGACAGGAACGTCATTATGATACCATATCACCTATAAAATTATCGTCGAAATGTATTACTCGTGAAGTCACAAAGTACATTTCGTAGAATAAAAATAACAACCTCCGGTTCGGGCAATCCGACGATAACGCATTCGAGCAACGCTTCCGATGCTTCGGTTACTGATACATCTTTCAAAGGCATTTTAATCGAGGGCCTGACTGGCTCAGCATCGCTAGGTATTTCAGAATCAGATGTCTCACAAGGTAGGAGTCCTTTTACAGAAACGTTACTGGTACAGGAACTTTCACCCGCTGTATTCGTCGCCGTCAGTGTGTAAATACCGGCGTCATTAGGGAAAGCTTCGGATATAGTGAAGGTCACATTACCGGCGTCGTCGATTGACATCTACATGGAGAGAAGAGTTTGAATATTTCATGTTCGAACCTCGAGAGAAAATGATTGATTGTGTTGAACTTACATTCGTATTGGGAGCTTCTTTCAGTGGTTTACCGTTATGAGTCCACGAAAGCGTTGGGAACGGTTTTCCGGTAACTTTACATTCTAATTTTAATTTCTGTCCGGCTCGAGCCATAACGTTACTGAGTTTCGTAACGAATACCGGAGCTTCGGCAGATATACCTTTGGCTATAGAAAAAAAAAATTATAATTAAATTTTTGATTTGAGAACCCTGGCAAGCGGAATATCTAATAGGTCACGTACATTTTACGGTTAAATTAGCACTCGAAGTCGCCGCTCCCAATGAATTCACCGCTGTGCAGGAAAATTTAGCGTTATCGTCGCTAGTGACGCTTTTAATTAATAGTTTAGCGTCTCCGTTGTTAAAAGTGGATTCAAATTCAGGTAAGGAATCAACACCGGTGTCGTTTTTATACCATTGAACATCTGGTAAGGGGTTTCCTCCGACTTTGCAGTGGAATTCGTAGACTTCGCCAACTCGTACGATTTCATCGAATAAGGGAATTATGAAAGAAGGCGGTTGTAATTTATCCGCTGATTCGTTTTCTGTCAAATAGAATTTTTTTTGTGAAACAACGAACAAATTTTTAAATAATTGGGGTAGCTAGGTACCTATCACTGTTAATTTGGCGCTAGTTTCAGCAACTCCGGCTTCATTGGTAGCACGACAAGCGAATACGGCAGAATCTTCGGCGAAAGTTTCTTCGATTCGGAGTCTACACAGGCCATTGCCGAAGGTGGTCTGATAATCTGGATTATTTTCAATAACGAATCCATCTTTCAACCATTTGATTTGTGGTTCAGGGTATCCGGTAACTCTAAAATCATATAAATAATTTCAATTGTGTACTAGTAGAAATATTTGACAATTCAATTTTCACAATTTACTAATCGTGTACGTTTTACAATTCAGATAGGTATACAAATTTCATGATTAGATTAATTTTCTGATTTTTCGTTATTCACCTAAATTTTTTTAGTGAAAGTTTTCATGATTTGTAAAATTTTCACAATTTACTCAAATTTTGTAATCATTTTTATTTTTTATGATTTTTTGCAATTTACACAGTGCAACCAAACTTCATAATTTAGGTAGGTACACAATTTTTATGATTTGCTCAATTTTTGCAACTGACCCAAATTCATCACTAATCTCACAATTTTCAGAAAACTGCATAACTTTCTCAATAGCTTAATTAACGCCATTTACCGGTGTACCTAGCTACCTACCTACCTACCTACCTACACAAATTTCACAGTGTAACACAATTTTCACTATTTTGCTCAATTTTCAGATTTTTTGTAATTATAACAAAATTACACAGTTTACAGCAACCACAATTTCTACAGTTTCCTCAAATTTTGTTAGGACTATTTGCATATTTTTTGTGGCTTTTACAATTTTTACATTTCACACAAATTTTGTGATTCGCACAATTTTTGCAAGTCGTGCAATTTAAACCACCCAATTTAATTTTGTATCTCTTACAATTTTTACGATTCGTGCATGCAAATTACATAGTTCACTCAAATTCGGCAATTTAAGAAACTTTCATAATAGGTATAATTTACACAATTTTCAAAGTTTATTTACCTAAATTTTACGATTTGCATATTTTTTATGATTTGCGTTTTGCGCAAGTTACACTTTACTCAAGTTCCATAGATTGCACAAGATTCATAATTTTTTACACACGTTTCATAATTTACGCAATTTTCACATTTTCCCATCACTTTGTAATTTATAGTATGTATAGTTCAACAGTTGTATATACAATTTTGACGATTTGTGTAATTTATCTTCACTTCACAATCTAATTTTGTAATTCGAACAATTCATACAATTGGAGCAATACACTAGTTTGATCCAAATTTTGTGATTTCCTGATTTCCAATTTACTCATAATTTTTATGATTTGTGTAAATTACTCATTCGCACAAATTTTGTGAAGTTCATAATTTTTAATTTTTTACAAATTGTGTTATTTACACAGCACATCCTGATTTTGTAATTTGCACAATTTACTCAGTTTACTCAACTTTGAAGATTACATAATGTTTGTAATTTGGTCGAATCAAGGATCAACAGCTTCATCTGAATTTTACAATTTACACAATTTTTACGATTTGTGTAAATTACTTGGTTGTGTTGCAAGAATTGTATGATTTACTCAATTTTCGCACATTTCGCTATTTGCACATTACATCGTCTGTCCTGATTTTTAAATTTGCATAATTTACTCAGTTTACTCGAATTTGTGCAATTTATGTAATTTTTATGATCTGTGTAAATTACTCGTTTTGCTAGAATTGTATGATTTACTCAGTTTTTGCACATTGCGCTATTTACACATTACACAGTCTGTCCTGATTTTGCAGTTTGCACGATTTACTCAGTTTATTTGAACTTGTGTGATTTACACAATTTTTACAATGTGTGCAAATTACTCGCTTTGCAAGAATTTGGTGATTGACTCAATTTTTGTCCATCTGCATCACACTACTTACATACTCCATCCTGATTTTGTAATTTACACAATTTCTACACAATTTGTGCAATTTATTTTATTTAGTTTGCTAAAATTTGTTGATGTAGGTAACTATGTATTTGCTCACATTAACAAATTCAACTGAATTTTGTGTTTTACACAATTTTCAATACTTACTTAAGAAATTTAACTTAAATTATGTAATTTTATTATTTTTTATAATTTCCCGAAATTTTTACATCCCCCTCCTTCAAAAAAATGTGTGACTTATTATAATATTATTTTCTCAATACCAATTGATACAATGTTCACATTTTGCATAAATTTTGCAATTTACGCATTTTTGCAAATTGTGCAATTTACACAGTCCATTTCTAATTTTGTGGGTAACGCCTATCATACAATTTACCCACTTTACTCACATTTTCGAGATTCACATAGTTTTTAAATTTTACCCAAAATTTGTGATTCGCACTACTTTCAAGATTTGCTCAGATTACTCAGCTTGCTCAAAATATATGATTGTCAATTTTCCCAAATTGTGCTGCACTATTTACACAGCAGTCCATCTTAGTTTTTCAATTTGCATAATTTTTACCATATTTTTACGATTAGAGAAATTCACTCAGTTTATTCAAAATTGGCGATTTCCGCAAATTACTCAGTTTGATCAAATTTTGCGATTTACAAAATTGTTACATTTGCACAATTTCAAAAATTTTACGTAAATTTTACGATTACTCATTTATTACGATTTGACGAATTTTGACTTTACACATTTACTTAGGTAATTTAAATTCTCATTTATACCATTATACGTAATTTTATTCAATTCAAAAAATACTCACTTGCATTCAAACACGAACTTAGATCCTTCTTTCACGCTGCTTTCGTTCAGAGATGAAATAAAATTTGGTTTTTCAGATTTTGGCACAGATTCCTGTGAAATACTAATAATCTCTTTTAGAGATGAATCCGGTGACGTATCAGTTACTTCGCTTTTTTGCGATATTGATTTGTCTTCTTCGTCTAAATGGACTACTTCAACCTAAAATTTATCACATTAATAATTTTTGAAATTTTTTTTATCGATTTAGAAATATTGAAAAAAATTACATTTTCTACTTGCAAAGAAGTTGGTAACTTTTCCAAAGAAACAATTTCACTAGCAACTATTTCATCTTTGGCAATCTGAAAAATAAAATAAAGAAAAGCACATTTAAAAAATTAAAATACCAAAAAAAACGCTGAAACCGGCAAAAGCACCACTCGTTCGCTTACTTTGCTCGTATCAGCCGAATGGCTTAACTTTTGCTGCAAATTTGATAATTCTTTGGAAACGGTTAAAAACGAATCTAGCATATCGTTGTTCTCTAAAACGATCCTATTTACTTGTCTGGCATGCTCTCCGTCGTCTAAAAAACACCGAAACCACTCTATAGTAGGATTTTTAATATAAAAATACGCGAAAATCAGTAACATTTCGCAAAAAAGTTTCATCTCGAGATACACGTCTGTTTACATTCGTTCGACCTGATAGTACTTCAAACCGTATGGGTTTCCCGCATTTTGCAAAAATGTGTCAATAACCGCTACGGATAGGCTGCGCTTTGCTGCGAATTTACAAAGCGCATGGCTCGAGATTTTAGCTTCCCAGACCGCATTAATTCTTATCACATTTAAAAAAGCGGGAAAATGTTCGGCGTATTGATTACAGCTAAAGCGTGATTACACGTTACGTTATTTCAAAATAATGAAATTATATTCGAGCGTTCGGGCTTTTAAATTGTAATATTAAAAATACCATTTCGAGGAGAAATTTTACTCGAAAATGAAATCTTCTTTAGACAATTTTTACATCTCTTTTAATAAAATTTTGGAAAGTTTTTCCAGATTGAAAAAAAAAATTAACCCAACTCACTAAAAAGTTCGGCAACCAATTTGGAAATTAAATTAATTCGTTCTTCTTGTTTAACTTGAGCGGAAGTTTGAAAAGTTTGTATGTTAGTCAACAACTCTTCAGCTTCGTCTGGAGTTCGAGCCGTAGACGATTTTCTCGCTATGCGAACCAATAATTTGGTGCCTTCGCGGAAACATTCTTCCGTCTAAAAAAAACAAACGTAAAAAAATCATTAATATTTCTCGTCGATGGAAAAGTTGGGGGAAAAAAATTGCATATATTTACTTCGTCTATTAAAGTAAAATACTGAATGCTTAGATCGATAAAACGTCTCGTCTCCGAAACCTGAGCGCAGAATTTATTCCAGCAGTCTTTCAATCGATTAATATCGTCGGATTTCGATTCGCTGATTTCCAGCACTTCTTCGGCGGTATTAACGAACGAGTCGATTTTACCCTCTAGAGCTTGTATGGTTCTTTCAAAATACTGGAATGCGACAGACGAAGACTTGGCCGCCGATAGACTCAAACTATATTGATGTTGCAAGGCAGTCAACTCCTCAGATAGTTCTCTAATACTCGTATGAATACTCTCCAAATCTTCGTCGAATTGTTTCAAAATCTGCGACCGTTTGAGTTTCGTTTCAAACGCAACCGATAATTCTTCCCATTCGGATTTCTTACTTTGCAGTAGATTGTTAATAGATCGGATATCTTTCTCACCGTATTTCACCGGTTCCTGCAAAATAGCCAAGAACAATCATGCCATTGCATTTAATGTCGACGGTCGGTTCTACGATTAAAAATATTGGAACATTTCCAGTATTAGTGTCACTTCGCTCTAATAATTGCGCTATTCATTAGCTATAACGCGAAGAAACACCCATCGTAGGACAAATTTGCAGTCGCTATCATTTACCTGGTGTTCTATTTTATCAACAATACGTTGACTTTCTGCGAAACTAAGATCCCATAAATCGAAGAATGCTTTACAGGCTGCCGCGTGTTTAACTTTAAGATCGTTAACTTGCTTCGATGATAATTCAGCGACCCGATCGTTGGATGATTTTAAATCGACGATTTTCTTCTCCAACTGAAAATTCGATGAAATGAGTTTTAAAAATATCGATAATTTTTTCCTCTCAGTTTTCCATCATAACTGATTACAAACCTCTTTAACGTTATTTAAAAATGCGGTGAACATTTCCAAAAATACGGTATATTCGACTATAATTGTACAAACGTCGTTATACAATTCGTTCAATTTAGGCGGAACTTCTTCGTTAGTTTCCAAAGTACCTGAATAAATTCGAAATACATAGCAACGTTAACGGATAAGGAAAAATCTGCTCCGAATCGTAACTGACAATGACATTTTACACACAAACCTTTAGCAATTAGTTCCTTTGCCGTTCTAATACGTAACTGAATTTCTTGCTGAGCTCGTTTAATTTCCGGAATAATGTTATTCAATTTGTCGTTAACTTGGTGAATTTGCACATCCGTACAGGCACTTTCTACATTTAAAACGGGATATAATTGTGATTCTAATTTGCCAACCCAATCGATAGTCTGGAAAAAAAAAGAAAAAGTGTTACATACAACATCGTCGTCGTTGCTTATTTTTTTATTTTTTTTTTATAAGCGTCCATTAAGTTGTAAAAAATAATAACGTGGGTATAAAAAAGGCTCCTGATGTAATTGGCATGAATAAAATTGGCACCATCTGTTACATCACACCGCACATATGTTTTTAGTAAACTAAATTTTAACTAAGCCAGAATCTGCTTGTACATATAGAAAAACGCGTTTTATCAATTAAAACACATGTATCGGTAGCTCTTCAAGCTGGCTATTGGCGGGCTAATGAGGTGGGTCACATTTTCATTTTATATACATTTTATAATCAACAAATCGTTAAATTAGTATCGCGTTAAGAAAAACCGTAATTAGTTCATGGTGCCTTTCTTTGAAAATAATGTAGTAGGTACAATACGAGAACACACTATAATATAGGTAGTAATCTATGGAGTATGGATAGGCTAGCCATTTAAAAAAAAAATATTTTCCCTCTCCCTCCCTCACCCAAATTTTTATAATATATTTTAAAGAAATTTTTTCGAAATTTTCAAATCTTTTTTTCTAGGGGTACCTAAAATATTTTTTCTTTCTCAGAAAACGAATTTTAAACTGAAAATAAATGTTTTCTTTAAAAAAAAAAAATCGGTAAAAAATTTATTGAAAAAATTAAAAATTGTTTGAATAAAAAAAAATCTATAATTTTCTTACCAATTTTTTTCAACCATGTGATATAGAATTTTTGACAGGAATTGAACCTTTTGGCAAAAGTTTTGGTTTGTTTCATTTGTCGAAAAAACTTGCAAGATTTTTCTAACTTCAAAATAAGGAAATCTATGATAGCAGTGCCATGCGTAAGTACGACATTTTAGATACTCCATTTACATTATCGTCGGTATCTTTATGTGCAAACGATTCCTAAATTTCCTCTTTTATCATATTAACTCAATAAAGACGTGCTAGGTGCCTCGTTCCCATCTAGACATTTCACTACATTAATATAATTTCAAATTAGATAGGCGAAAAATAAACCGCTATCTTGTCCTTACAGCGTTATACTAATGTATGTCACAGTTACACACTTTACAGTGACGCATATGTACGCGAGTATAATTTTATAATTAGAGCATCTTCGAGTGCTTCATCACTTCACGTCTACAGTACATACGAGTACAATATGAATCTATTTTGTTGCTAACCCTTGAATAATAAATATCGCCGACTAGGACAAGCCGGCCTTTTAGATTTTTTATTCCTTCGAAACCTTCGCCGCCAACCATAACTAATCCGTCATTCAATTTGTCTCAAACTTGTTATTACGATGACATTTTCTCATTAGTGAGTCGACCTACCGCATAGTAATGTTTTTATTTACTCTGTTCGGAAATCTCTGTTTATTTTTTCCCATTTTTATGCCATTAGTTTCAAACCGCAGTCTTTAACTCATTTTTTAAATCAGATTTTTGGTTACCTACGTGTGTTATTTCAGTTGAAAATTTAATAGAAAAATAAAGGAACCACTCTGTCAACACACTCGCCGGGATTCCGAATTTTATTCAATAGTACATTTAAAAACAATTATTGTACCTAAATTGTTCATTTTTTTAGAATGACAATATTTATGAACCCACTTTGATTAAACTTTATTTTGTTTAGGATCTTTTCCTGGAAAAAAAATTAAAGCATAATTTCTTTTAACAGAAAAAAAAAGTTTTGAATTTTTTAAAAATCCTTTCAAAGATTATTTTTTTAAATTAAGTATTGAAAAATTGCGAGTCCACTTGAGAAAAAAATATGTACCTACTTATGTAAAAAAGTGGAAAATTAAAAAAAAAATTAACAAAGCTCTTTTTAAAAATTAAAACTTTCTTACTCACAAAATTTTTTGAGGGAAAAATCATCGAAAAAAATTCAGAATTTGAATAATTTGAAAAAAAAATCAAAAAAAAATTAAAAATTAAAAACATAATTTCAACAATTTTTTTGAAAAAATTGAAATTAATTTTCTTTTACAAAATTCTTTAAACCTCCCCCTCCAAAAAAAAATGAAAAATAGACAAGAAAAAAATATTTTGAGAAAAGTTCTTTTGAAAAGAATTGAAAAAGTCTGATTTGAAATTATAGTGGTTCGATTTTTTTTTTTTAGTAAAAATTCTTCTACACAAATGCAAGAAAAGAAGAACATTCGAATTTCACAAAATATAAGATTCATCAAACAAAAATTTTCACTTTCGCCAAAAATAGAAATTATTTGTCGTTTTTTGGCCGAAACCAAGTCATGATGGGTCATTTTTTGATTGATTTAGGTATTTTCCTTGTCACTATAAAATCAGAGCAAACTTCTTTTTGAGGGCTGTATTTAACAGGCTATAAACCGTGAGATAATCTTTACGCGTTAAAAAATTTCGAAAAAAACTTCACGCTCAAAGATGCAACGAAAGCAATAATCTCACAATGGAGGGAAATGAAATTATTACTTATTAATTCACTATTCATAGTACGGGTGTCAGACCGCAGAAAAAATCATACAATGCAAAAGTTATTACTTTTTTCTTCATCATTCGACCATTCATTTCTTTAACACCACCCCCTCAAATGTTGAAAGAGGGCAATTTCGAGAGCGACAAAAAAACAACGTTTCAAGGTGGCTGAGTACTTGTTTCGTGGAACTATCGTCGTTTTTAAAAATATATTTCACACATTCACACTCGGTTAATGGCAGAATTTTTTTCGCTACGATAAAACTTAAAAAATAAATTGCAAAATAATGTTTTTGAGAATCGAAATTTTAATGAAATTCAAATTCTCGAAGCTGACATTCGAAAATATTAAAACGAGAATCAACCTTTCCCTACTATCGTGGATCAATTTTTTTACGAATTTATTACCAACGGGACTATTTTTAATTTTAATATACCTATTTTTATTCGCATCAGGTTTCGAAGCCATCTCTCAATTTTTTTTTAAATCACCCAACTCGTTAAATTTGCCAAAATTTTCATGTTGAATTCAATCTTTTCTAAATTTCTTCCTCTCTGATTCTAGTCACGTTGCAATCCACGCATATGCGTTAAGAAAGAGGAAGGAGGATTTGTGATAATAATGGATTCACGAAACGTCACGATGACGTTATCATGACGTAAGTGCGATCATTATAATATCCTATTTAAACTTTCTACAATTCTTTTTTTTTTTCACAAAATCAAAATTTCTGTTCTAATGAAATTAAAACGTGTAAAAATTGAGAATTAAATTCACCATAAATCACACCGTGCATCATTACTTTCAAAAAGCATCATGTCATTCAAAATATCATTCGCTTTTTTTTTATTTGAAAAAAATCTGGCACATGTAGCTGTAAATCAAAATTAAACCACGTTTTAAGATACTGATTGACATACGCGCGCGCATTAAATCTATTTTCATGGTTAAGAATGCGACTTTGACATGAACATCGATAATGAAACTTCTGAAAATGCATTACAACGAAATTACATAGGCAGAGGCACACACACATCACTTGGCAACTTACTTCGAGAAACGCATCAATCTGTTAAATTTAAAATACACTTATCGATCTACTCTTATCAATCGGAGCACGAAAAAATTACAGAAATAAAAAAAAAATCTACAGAGAGACAAACTGTTATGAAGAAAATGACCGCAACAAAACACTACACTACACTACATCAAGTTCATCGTCGCGTGCATAAACACGTTAAATTTTCACCTTGGCATTAAAATTATAACATTTTTGTTTACAAAATCACTTACATTTTCGCTGTCGACCATATTTTTACTCCAAAGCGCTTGGCTGGTTTTTTTATCAAATGCACTGCGTTCCCAGATGGTCCACTTGTCTTCGACGACGCTTTTTCTATTCGCAAAATGTTCAAGAACCGTCTCGACGCATAATTGAGCTCGTTTCATATCCAGATAAGAATCTTGAGTCTAAGAAAAAATAGCACTTGGTAATCGGCCAATGTTATAAACCCTTCATGCTTCGCATCTATTCGCGATTCTCATCAAACGCATACACTGCAATCGCTTATGATGATTAAATGGTTCGGTTATAATTTTACATTATTCTGGAAGTGATTAGTTTTCATAGATTTTGTAAATCGTTTGGGTAGGTAAGGTTACGCAGCCGGCAACTTAGTGGTATTGGGGTGCCCAAACTATACCCAAAATCAACCAAAATTCAAAAGAACTGCGAAAGTGCAAAAATTAGACACACAACCTATCTACTTGAATCTTGGGTTTTTTGGAGATGAAAAATATAGTATCAACTTCTTTAAAAAAATTTCTAAATTTTTTTAAGCAATTTTTTTTCTACTTTTTTCATTTTTGAGGTGATTTTTTTTTTTTTTTTTTTTTTTTTTTAAATAAAATTATCTCAGTTTCTTTAAATTTTTTTAAATAAAATTATCTCAGTTTCTTTAAAGTCAATGTTAAAAATTCTCAATTTTTTGGAGAAAAAATTGATAAAAATTTTCATATTTCATAAAAATAATTACTTATATTTTAATTTTTCAAGAGCAATATCCAATGGAGATTTTTTTTAAATTATTGGAGTTGAGATTAAAAAAATCTCACATAGAAAAAGACTCGTTTTTTGGAATAAAATTTTCATTTTC
>FIZV01060070.1:0-11940 GCA_900050545.1 Trionymus perrisii | reverse complement strand
TTTGTGATGTTTATAGGATCACCAAACCTTCGATTTTATCCGATTAACCGATTTTTCAAATTTAAGCTAACTAGCTTGTTCTCAAAGTGTTCTCAGTTAGGCGCATTGACCTTATGTGAAATATTTTTTTGTAAAAAAAATATTTTGTAAGAAACTTTACAAGAATTTTGTAATGTTCCAAAATTTTAGGTCAATTATTTGAAATTTTGTGATTTTTTTTTATTTTGTAAGATTTTTTCTGACTTTTGTAATTTTTATTATTTTTTAAAGCTCCGTAAAAATTTGTGTAAGGATTTTATTTGAAAAGGTTCTACGATTTCAAGAAATTCAACTTTGCAAAAAAATCAATTTTTTCTCCAATTTTTCAAAGTTTTGTAAAAATTGTCCTGAAAATTTTTTTTTGTGAAAAACCCTTTAGTACTTTGTAAAAAAATTCCTGTTTTTTTTTTTTCAATTTTTGAAGATCCGTAAAAAGCCCATGCGAAGATCTCGTGGAAGATTTTCATCAATTTTGAAAAAAAAATCTACGATTATTTTGCGAAATCCTTTGAAAAATTTTTGTCATAATTTTCTGGAGAGTTCTACAATAAAAAATTGTAATTTTTATCTAATTTTCTGAAGTTTCGTATAACGTTGTGAAAAGAATTTGCAAAAAAAAATTCCAAGATTTCGTGAAATTCTGTGAACTTTTGTGAATTAATTTTCAAGTTTGTAAAAAATTTCCATTATTTTTCTCAACTTGTCGAAGTTTTGTAGAATTTTTTCTTTTTTCTCTCTCTCAATCTTCTGACGCACTGTAAGAAGTTTTCTGAAAATTAAAAAAAAATTCTCTACGATTCTGTGAAGAACTGTTACAAATTTTATTGAAATTCTGCAACGTTTAAAAAAAAATGTATAATTTTCTGAAAATTTTAGATAATTTTTTGAAGTTACATTTAAAATTCGTGAATTTTTTTTCTGTTTCTCTGAAAATTTAGTGAAAAATTGTCTTAAGTTTTGTGAAAAGTGTATTGGTTTTCTCAGTTTTTCTGAAGCTCTGTTTGCAAATTTTCTGAAAAATTATCTAAAATTCGGTGAAAAATTAAAATTTTAAAAATTCTTCGATTTTTTGTGCTAATTTTCAAAAAAAAAAAAATTGGATGATTTTTATGAAAATTCTTTTGTCATTTTGAGAACATTCTGTAAAGTTCTGGTATGGAAACTTCTATGATTTTTTTTTTTTTTTTAATTTTGAAGATTCATTTTAGTTCGTGAATTTTCATTTTTTTTTAATTGTGTGGGGGGGGGACTTGATCTATTTACAATTTATTATGAAAAATTGGGGAAGGGGTGTAGGGAAATAATAATCATCTCATCGTAAATATTTAAAAAAAAACGTTTCTAAAATCTTCCTTCTATTTTTTTCAACGAGAGTATAAAAAAAAGTAACCAACACAATGTTACCCTAATAGCAATCGAACTTCCTGCTTGTATATCCGAATCGTACGTGACCTTATCGTGTCCCATATTACAGGGGCATTAATCGAACCCAGGGTAGAAGCAAAAGTTCAAGGAATCCGCTCCTCAGCTCGCAGCTTTTCAGCCTAGTTATGATTTCAGAAGAAAAAATTCACAAACATGTTCTGAATCTAATATGCCAATGCTTATATCAGTTTAACGAGCTCGTTCAATAAGTAAATGCACGCGCGCATACGCGTAGTACGTAGGAAAAAAGAATCAAATAGTATTTTTGATTTTGTTCAGCCATTATAACTTTTAAATACATACGCTATTACACAACTTACACGATATGTATTATATAACAAGCTGAACAGTTTTAGATTGCGAAAATGAAAGTTTTTAAGAGATTTTTTTTTTACGCTTCATATGTTACTAAGTTTTTGATTTATTGCCTATTATCGTCTAAGTTGAGGTTTAATTTAAACGTATATGTCAAAAAAAAAAAACTGTACTCGTTGGTGTCTGATTTTGATTACCTATCTCGTGTGTTTGTACAAGTCGATGAAATTTTTCTGCTGCTCTGCTGGCAGCGAATGCGACCTTTAACTTAATCTGAAATCGTCGCATGGGAAGCTAGAAGCTACGTAATTTGAATCTCGGCGAAGGATTAAAACATGTTCGAATTTTTCTTCCAAGTTAATGGTTAATTAATTTCATTCGAATCGGTTGAGCTGTACGGTGGAAAAGGAAAGGGAGAGGGGATAAAATAACAAACGAAATAGGTTCCTCGAGATAAAATTTTAAACGATATTGTGTTTGTATAAAATATCACATTTTCCTAAAATAATTACCATTAGGTTAAAACTATACCTACAAAAACAGACTAAAAACTATTTTAATAGAATAGTTAAAATTTTAGATTTTTTTCAAAATGAATAATTTCTCAACAAATCAAAAAAAAAATCAAAATGCCCTATTGATCCAACGAGTACAAATACATAGGTAATTTCACTCCAACCCATCCTACCTATTCTAATCGCATCACGGTTAAAAATAAATTCGTAGGAGATGAAGAAGCGGCCCTTGGAAACAGTCATCCGCGTTCCGGAGCCCCTAAAACCGTCGATGGCACAAATAGAGCTCCGATGGTTGACGACTCAGCTCTGCCTCCTCCTAAATCCAGCGAACGTACCGAAGAACCGGAACGAAAGGAGAAATCAGTTTTGCAAGCTAAACTTACCAAATTAGCTATACAAATCGGATACGCAGGTAAAATATAAAGTATTAATAGTAATACTTACGATTGGGGAAAACGTTTAAAAAGGTTAAAAATTACACGGTGTTTCCTAGTTTCAAAGAGTTAAAAAAAAATGAAACCTTCGAAGAACACTTCAAGGGCAAATGGAAGTACTAGGACTGGGGTGGGTCGTTGTATATTTTTTATCTTGGAAAGTAGCTAGGGACAGGAAGTAACTAGAAAATTGTGACGTAGATCTTGAAATTATTTTAGTAAATTTTTAGTTCTTTTTCGTATTTACTGTTTACAAAAAATTCCAATGTATCGAGTTTACAATTTTTAAAATTTTTATGAACATTTCTTAAATTTTGACTTTCTTTAATTTAATTTAATTTTTTTTTCATCTTCAATTTTTTCCGGTTTCTAGTCATTTATAATCGGGTTTGTTTGTTTAACTTTTTAAAGTTTAAAATTTTAATTTTTTTATTTGCATTCAAATTTTTGAAATTTTTGAAATTTTTTTATTAAATATGGTTTTATTTAAAATTTTTATCAATTTTTGCTCACTATGCTTTCACTTTTTTTCCAAATCCTAGTCATTCTTAATTTTGTTCTTCATTTCGAGTTCTATATTTTTATCAATTTCCAACTTTTCCAATTTTTTGAACTGATCTTATTTTTCAACTTTTTACAATTGAAAAGTTTTCAATTTTCGATTTTTTTTGTATTATAGGTATTTTGCAATTTTTCATTTCTTCCCGTTTGAAATATTTTTTTCAATACTTTTTCTCTTTTTTTTAGATTCTCTATTCTATTTAAAATTTTTCAATATTCTCAATTTTATTTACTTTTTCATTTTTTAATTCAATTAGATTTTTTTCAAATTTCCATTTTATTACTAATTTTTTTCTTATGTATTGGGGTTTTAAAAAATTGTTTTCAATTTTTTTTTTTAGATTTTCAGGTCTTTCTAACTTTATTTACGAGTTACTCAATTTTTTAAATTTATTTCACTTTTTAACTCGTTTCAATGACGTGCTTTCCCATTTTTATTCAAAAACATTCTCAAACCCTTTATAATTTTATATTTTTTGCAATTTTTCATCATTCTCTATTTTATTTTATTACTTTTTTTTTTAATTCAAAATTTTTCCCAATTTTTTGTAGAAATTCAATTTTTTTATTCGAAATATTTTCCAAGTTTCCTTTCCTTTTAATTTTTTTTCCTATTCACGTACCATTTACTATATTGTTGTTGTTGTTTTTTATTTTTATTAAATGTTGTTCAATTTGTATTTTTTCAATTTTTTGTGCTGAGGTTACACATTTTTTTCAATTTTTCAGTTTTGTTTAATTTCCAGTAATTCTTGATTTTATTTCATTTTTCTTTTTTTTTCGATTCAAAGTTTTTCATTTTTAAAATTTTAAATTTTTTTACAATTTTCAGTAGTTCTCGATTATATTCTATTTTCCATTAATAAATTGTTTTTTTCAGATTTGTAAAATTTTCCGGGTTTTTTAACTTTTTTCATTTTTTTTTTCAATTTTCAATTTTTCCCAATATTTTCTGTTTTTTGCAATTTTATTTCATTTGAAATTTTTTCAAATTTTCATTTTCCAGAGTTGTAAATTTTTTTCATTTTTTCGTACCATTTATTTTCTTTTTCAGTTTTCAATTTTTCCAATTTTCAGTAGTTCTTAGCTTTATTAATTTTTAATTTCTTTTCAATTTGTTTTCAAATTTTCTTTCATTAAATTTGTAAATTTTTTGTGCATTTTTTTTTTCAATTTTCAGTTTTATCCAATTTTAATTTTTTTTGGAATTTGTGATTTTTTCAATTTTTTGGAACTTATCACTTTTTTTCAATTTTTAATTTTGTCCAATGTTCAGAACATTTCAAATTTATTCATTTTTCCTTTTTCTCAAACTTGAAATTTGTCAAATTTCTTGTTTATTTTCAATTTTCATTTTTTTCGAATTTTCTTTTTATGCATAAATATTTAATTTTTTCCTTATTTTTTCAGTTGTTCTTAATTTTACTAAGGTTTCAATTTTTCTAATTTTTTGTAGCACTTCAATTTTTTTTTAAGATTTTGAGTCATTTTCAATTTTATTTAATTTTTTAGTTTTTTTCATTAGGAAATTTTTGTATCTCCCACTTTTTTTACGTAATCGTAATTTCTGAACGGAAAAGGATAGGTATCATTCAAAAGTGGAATAAAAATTGTGTGAATTTTGTATTTTTTGAAATTGCAATTTTTTTGATGAGAGTGGGTACGTCTATATAAGTACATAGGTATCTTTCCTCCTCCTTGAACTTTTTATTTTCATTACAGCTTCCATTTCATTGGTTCAAAACAATGGCATATTTCACGATTAATTATTCTTGCAGGTTCTACGATCGCAGTGCTGACTGTTGTAATCCTTATTGTGCACTTATGCGTGGATAAGTTCGCTATTCACGGGTTACCGTGGACGAATAAATACATCGAGGAGTTCGTTAGGTACTTCATCATCGGTGTGACAGTATTAGTCGTTGCCGTTCCTGAAGGTCTTCCTTTGGCTGTTACACTTTCCTTGGCCTATTCAGTAAAAGTAAGTGAACGGTCCATCGCAGCTCACCACTGATTCGAGTAGATAGCTAATTCATGGGGCATATTTTTATTTAGAAAATGATGAAAGATAATAATTTGGTGAGGCATTTAGACGCTTGCGAAACCATGGGTAATGCAACAGCAATCTGTTCCGATAAAACGGGAACGTTGACGACAAACAGGTTTGTTGGATAACGATCCTTAGTACGAATGAATGTGCCAAAGGGATGAAAAATTAATTTTTCTAATTTTTGCAGAATGACGGTAGTACAATCTTACATTTGCGAAGTGCTCAGTAAATCAACGCCGCAATTTTCATCGATACCGCCAAACGTTGGTAATCTAATCGTTCAAGCTATTTCGTTAAATTCAGCGTATACATCTCGCATAATGGTAAGCAAGTTGACGACAAAAAAAAAAAGGAGAAATATTGACAGAAGATAATAAAATTAACATGAACTCGATTTCTTTAGCCACCGGATGACCCCACCAGCGAGTTACCCAAACAAGTCGGTAACAAGACGGAGTGCGCCTTGTTGGGATTTGTCTTAGCGCTGGGTAAAAATTATCAAACTTGGAGAGACGATGTGCCAGAGGAGGCGCTAACCAGAGTATACACGTTTAACTCAGTGAGAAAATCCATGAGTACGGTAATACCCAGACAAGGAGGCGGATACAGGTTATTTACAAAAGGTGCTTCTGAAATCGTATTAAAAAAGTAAGTTTACGAAGCTTTCTGCCGCAACTCGTCGATGTGAAAATTCTGCAATAATTGTTTCTTTATTCACAGATGCTCATTTATTTATGGCCGAGACGGTACATTGGAGAAATTCACCAAAGACATGCAAGACAGATTGGTCCGAAATGTGATCGAACCGATGGCTTGCGACGGTTTGCGTACAATTTCAATCGCGTATCGTGATTTCGTTCCTGGTAAAGCTGAAATCAATCAGGTGCACATAGATTCCGAACCGAATTGGGATGACGAAGATTACATAGTCAGTAATCTAACAGCATTATGCGTTGTCGGTATCGAAGATCCAGTTCGTCCTGAAGTAAGTTTCGCTTCGAAGTATCGTAGGTACAAATCAGAGGATGTACAAATTTTACATTTCTTTTCTTGCCAAGGTTCCTGACGCTATCAAAAAATGCCAAAGAGCTGGTATCACAGTTCGAATGGTGACCGGTGATAATATAAACACTGCCAGATCTATCGCCACCAAATGCGGCATATTGAAGCCGGGCGAAGATGGTCTTATTTTAGAAGGCAAAGAGTTCAATCGACGGATAAGAGACGCGAACGGTGAAGTAAGTATAACGCGAATACACGTTGCGAGCCTGCTGTTCGCTCCAACAGTCAAACTTATAATTTCTAGACATTTTCTGGGTACATGTTTCAAACTCGCTGTGACTTTGGCAAATTTTCAAATTATAACACGCAGCCAATGTGAAATATTAAATATGATTAGGTTTTCTTTAAACTGCACCGATGCCAAAGTTTAGTCTCACCGAAAGCGAATTTTACCAAATGTTCCACATTTTTCCTACCAACTTTATCGACGGTCATTTTTTTCTCTCGACGTCTACGTAGATTTAACCTTGAAAATATCCACATTGCTGTTTTCACAAATTATCCTGTAGAGACATTTACCTACGAGCATATTCGAGCAACTTTTTTTCATTATTGTTGTGGTCTATAAGATATTTTAAGGTCACGCCCAAAATTATAGGCCTAGTGATTCCACCGTAAAATTTTTACTCTTATTCAATACAGAATTAAAAGTAGGTAACAACAATTTTTTAAAGTTGTGACACAATTAAGGAAACTGTTGTCTAATTTATAAATTATTTTTTTGTCGCAGGTTCAACAACATTTACTCGATAAAGTATGGCCTCAATTGAGAGTACTTGCCAGATCATCTCCGACTGATAAATACACATTAGTGAAAGGAATGATTGACAGTAAAACTAATGAGAAAAGGGAGGTGGTAGCGGTAACAGGAGACGGTACAAATGACGGTCCAGCTTTGAAAAAAGCTGACGTCGGTTTCGCTATGGTATGTGTTTTATTCGTTCATCAAAAATACGTGTTTTTTTAGCGGACTACCTTTTTGAAATTATTTAATTTCGATAAATTCGCCCCTTTTTTGAACAGTAGGTATACAGCGATCATGTAAATTTACTAAATTTTTCGATTTCGATTAATCGATATTTTTTTTATTGGATTCATTGATTAATTTTTTGATAACAATAAATGTTTCGATTTCAATGAATCAATGATTTTTTTAGATTCGATAAATCGACCAATATTTGAATTTTTACGAATCAATTAAATTTTCAAATTTTGGTATCTAAATCGATATCGATATAAGTGCTTCCAATTCAATAAAAATACATTTTTTTCAGTTAAATGCATCGATTAAATTTTCAATTTTGATAAATCGATCTGTTTTTGGCAAATTTTTTGATTTTGATAAATCGATACTTTTTTAATTCGATGTATCAATTAATATGAATAAGTAAATGTTTTGATTTTGATAAAAGAGTCGACTAAGTTTCCAAATTTTGTGATCTAAATTAATATTGAATTGATGATTATCGATAATTTTTTTTAAATTCGATGTATCAATTAATTTTTAAATTTCGATAAATGAACAAATTTTTCGATTTTAATAAATCGATCAAGTTTTGATTTTCAAGAATCGACTACATTTTTAAATTTTACTATCTAAATAGAGAAATCGATTATTTTTTTTTAAATTCGATGTATCGATTAATTTTTCAATTTCAGTAAGATTGATAATTTTCCAAATTCTAGAAATCGACGAATTTTTCAATTTTTGCAAATCGAATAACTTTTCAGTTTCGGCTATGGTTTTGGTAAACTTGACAATTTTTCAAATTTTAGAAATCGACCAATTTTTCGATTTTGCAAATCGATTAATTTTTGAACGATTTTACAATTTTTTTGATTGAATAAATTTTTTGATTTCGACCAATCGATCAGTTTTTAAAATTTGAAAAATCAAAAGACTTCGATTTCCATGAATTGACTAATACATTTTTGATGAATCCTGAATTTTTTAAAACATTTTTTCGATTTTGATGAATCGATCAATTTTTAATTTTTAAGATCTATATTAATGGTTTTTGGTTTAGAGAAATCGATAATTTTTTAAAATTCGATGTAGGTATCGATTAATTTTTCAATTTTGGTAAACTTGACAATTTTTCAAATTCTAGAAATCGATTAATTTTTGAACAGTTTTGCAATTTTTTTGATCGAATAAATTTTTTGATTTCGACCAATCGTCCAGCTTTTTAAATTTGAGAAATCAAAAAAAAATTTGATTTCTATAGATCGATTAAATTTTTAGATTTTGATGAATCCTGAATTTTTAAAAACAATCTTCCAATTTTATTAATTCGATAAATTCTTCAATTTCAATAAATCGATTGATTTTTCAAATTTTGGTACCTAAATTGGTTTTTGATGAATCGATGATATGTTTTACCAACTCAAGTAGAAACAATGAAACAAAGTAGTCCGATTCATAAACACTACCTCGAGTACCTACTATATCACAAGTTGAAGGAATTTACACTAAACTGCTGCTTGATTACAGGGCATTGCCGGTACAGATGTGGCGAAAGAAGCATCTGATATTATATTGACTGATGATAATTTTAGCAGTATCGTAAAAGCTGTCATGTGGGGTAGAAACGTATACGACAGCATTGCAAAATTTCTACAATTTCAGTTAACCGTAAACGTAGTAGCGGTAATCGTCGCGTTCATTGGCGCATGTATAGTTCGTGACAGTCCACTAAAGGTACGAGAGAATATTTTTCCACAAAGGTCGAAGAAAAAATGCCGACTGGGTGGTAATTCACGATATGAATTTGTTCTAGGCTGTACAAATGTTATGGGTTAATTTAATTATGGATACTTTGGCCTCGTTGGCCTTGGCTACTGAAATGCCAACACCAGACTTATTGTTAAGAAAGCCTTATGGTCGAACAAAACCTCTTATTTCCAGAACTATGATGAAAAACATCATAGGTCAAGCTTTTTATCAAATTAGCGTCATATTTGGATTATTATTTGCCGGTAAGTTTCTAGTTTCCAGTTACTATGATGGAGTGAATTGTTACCATGGGTGAAGAAAAAAGTGCCAGTATTAATAAGGGTATTTTGCGTTATACAGGTGATAAATGGCTGGACGTTCCTACCGGAATAAATGCCGACCCAAACGCTAAGCCTACACATTTTACCATAATATTTAATACATTCGTTATGATGACCTTGTTCAATGAAATAAATGCTCGAAAAATACACGGCCAACGTAACGTTTTCGAAGGTTTTTTTTCTAATGCTATTTTTTATTCAATTTGGATCGGTACCGTGGCATCTCAGGTAACTGGCCTCTATAGTGATTTAATTAATTCTTTCGGGTTTTCCTCATCGATATAACATCCATATTGTATGCAATTCAGGTAGTCATCATCCAATTCGGTGGTCAAGCTTTTTCTACTACGGAGTTATCCTTAGATCAATGGCTGTGGTGCTTATTCTTCGGCGTAGGCACTTTATTATGGAGTCAACTAGTTACCACGATACCGACCAGAAAAATACCAAAAATACTTTCGTAAGTTTTCGCCTATTGAAGGAAAAGTTTACATATTTGCGTTATCCAGTGGCGTATTCGATAGAGAAGTTATGGATGCCCGACTTCCCTTCAAATTTTCAAAGAATTGAGATTTTTATGAAGTACTTAGTCATAAAAAATAAAAATTTAAAAACCTTTTAAAAGTGGTTCAAAAATTCTGCAAGATCTTAAAAAATTTTCCGCATCAATTCAGACTTCCATTTAAACTTTTAAATAATTTACAAATTACAAATCGATTAAAAAAATGAAATTAGGTAAAGTGAAAAAAGTTTTAGTTTTTTGATTTGTATTTTTTTTCATTGGTTTTATGTTTCTCTTGATATATTTTGAAGGTACGTGAGCGCGATAGGGGAGATTTTTTAATATTAGGTACTAAAAGAAATTACAGGTTATGCATTAGGTAGATGCTAAAAATTTGGCAATTTTTTAAAATTGGGCATTTTTTAAAACTTTACTACTTTTAAAAATTTTGATAATTTTTAAAAATTATTGGATCATTAAAAATTACGAATTTTAAAAATTTGTCCATTTTGGTAAATTTGATAATTTTTGGTAAACCGACATGTTTAGAAATTTTACAATTTTTGAAGAGGTGATGAATTTTGAAAATTCCACAATTTTTGGAAAATCAATTATTTTTGTGAATTAGAAAATTTTAAAAAATTCAATGATTTTGGGAAATTTGACAATTTTCGAAAATTTATCAATTTCGGTAAATGATTGGATCATTAAAAATTAACGATTTTTAAAAATTCGGCCATTTTAGAAAATTTGACAATTTTTGAAATACTGAAATTTTTAGAAATTTGACAATTTTTGAAAATATGACTTGAAAATTTCGCAATTTTTTGAAAATTAATACCTAATTTTTGTGAATTAGAAAACTTTGGAAAATTCAGTGATTTTGGAAATTTTATCACTTTTAAAAGTTTTGCAATTTAGGCAATTCAATAATTTTTGGAAATGTGAAAAAAAATTTACTTTGAATTTTAAAGATATTCTAACACACGGATTTAAAAAAAATAGTGCAGTTGTTCAAAAAATTGAATTTCCAATTCATTTCATAAAAAAGCCCTCTCCCCGTTTGAAAAAGTGACTCTGTAATGTATATCAACTTTCTTACTTCCCTACCTATATTTTCCCCCTCAGATTCGACATTGGCGTTATCTTTAAACGAGATAATTGATTGAATGTTTGCAGATGGGGTCGTGGTCATCCCGAACAATACACTGAAGCTATCGCTCTCGGAGAAGATAAATTCGACCCGGAAGCCGACAAGAAGCCGAGAGCGGGTCAGATTTTATGGATAAGAGGATTAACGCGCTTACAAACTCAGGTCAGTTGCGTTTTACATACTACATTACGATTTAATTATTTATTTTTTTCTACCATTACCATATTATACGTTGTATAATGAGCCGAAAATTAATTGACAAATTATAAGTAGTCGTTCCTGTATAACAAACAACAATATCTCCTGAAATTTTGGTGGCTAATTATGCTGAAAGTAGTAATTGGCTTTTAATCATTATTATAGTTCTTTTTTTTTTACTGTATCTTGTATGTGAATCGGTTAAATAGTTCGATTACGTAGCGATGATTTTAATATCGTGCAGATTAATCCGTCTTTCTCTGTGTACCGATTTATCGATGTTGATAGAGCGTGATGAAAATAATCGTCATATTTGGATAGAATTTTATTAATTACCTACGCAATGTTCGCGTTGTTGTTGTTTATATTTTGGTGCAATCGGTGAAGAAATAATGACTTGAGGAAAATATCGAAGAAATTCTCTGTATCAAATTTTCGAATGTATTTTTTTCGAAAAAGAGGAAAAGTTTCGCACTTGCGAAGTGGATTTTTTTTCCGAAATGTGTTTTTTCTAAAAAATATTTTTGTTTGAATTTTTTGAAATTATTTTTTTTTTGAAATTATTTTTATTTTTATTTTTATTTTTTTAAAATCCTATTCTATCAAATTTTTTCAGTATTTTTTTT
>FIZV01060039.1:0-14291 GCA_900050545.1 Trionymus perrisii | reverse complement strand
TTAAATTTTTTTTCCTTTTTTTTGTTTAAATCCTTCTTTTTTTCTTAAAAAAAAAAAAAAAAAACTAATCTTATTAAATTTTTTTCACCTGTTTCAGTGTCCGGTGCACCGATTGTAATATCACGTCCGCACTTCTTAGACTCCAATGCCAATTTAGACGAAAATAACGAACCAATTATTGAAGGTTTTGAACCAGATATGGCCAAACACGATTTCCTAATCGATATTTTCCCGGTAAGTGGAGCGAAGAAGAGTCTAGAACCATTCAAAGATGGTAAACGATTTTTAAAAACAAATCCGCTCTTTTTTTGCAGCCGATTGGTTTGACTGTGAGGACATTGATGCGAATGCAACTCAATGTCATGATTAGTAATCCGAATAATTATTTTGAGAATTTGAATAGCATCAAGGATAAGACCATATTGCCCACTGTTTGGGTCGAGATGGTGAGTTGAGCTCCTTTTTTGAAATTGTGCTAAGTATTTCTTACAACAAAATAATCAATTTTTTCTCTTATTTTTATTTATTTTTTTTTTTTTAGAATTCCGGCGAAGTTCCTGAAAAGATGTTCTCGTTATTGTTCCATTTGACTTATACGATGCGTTGGGTAGAATTAGCGTTGAAATTGGTATTCGTCGTGTTCACCTTTTTAATGGCGTTTCTCATGTTTAAAATATCGTTCGCCAAGTCCTCGAGGAAGAAAGAATTCGTCATTATATCGAAGAAAAAGAAATCCAATATGATTAACAGCGTTTATGTTCCGAGCTGAGGGACAGAAAGAAAAAATTAATGTAATGAAAAAGACTGCTCTTAACCGCCTTTTTATTTTGCTTTTTAAAAGTCAAAAGAGCGGATTTAAGTAATTTTTTAATTGAGGATTGTTTTGGTTGTTTTTTTTTTTCTTTAACTAATCCTTCCTTTTTTTAAGTCCTCCCTTGGTTCGTTACCGCTAAGATTCTCTCTATTTATGATAAGGAATTTCTCTCCATCTTTATTATCGCGTGCTGTATATATTTTTTTATAAATTTATATTTTTTAGTATGATCAATTTTGTACTATACCATACAGTGTTGCCCGGTGAAGAGGCAATTGTGATGTTTGTCTCTTGCCATTGTTCGTGTAGAAAAAATTACAACAAAAAACAGTGGGATTTACTCGTTATTATGTGTTTTTAAGTAGGTATGCGTAAATTAGACTATTTTTTTATTATTCATTAATAATCACACACCACAATGTGTGTGTAGATTTCCTCGACTATCGTCTTCTAATTTTTCAATTTTAATTTAGTAATCGTTGTGATGTGTAGAGTTTATTTTACCATGTTCCACGTCGTCTTGTATCCTACATTCGTCGCCTTGTGTATTCTTTATCAAAAAGGTTGCCATATATGATAAGATTTTTTTTTTTTTGTATTAAGAAATTAAGGAACCTCGTAAGTAGTTAGTTACTAAGAGACGAATTTCATTATTGAGAATACTTTACGAATATTGTAATGTTCCCTTTGTAATTATATTCTTACTTGTTTACATAATATTTTAGAAATCGAATCGAATCATAGAAGAATATTCAGATATAGGAGGCGATCACACGTCATCATATTGTGCACGTGATTCACTTCTCAGTACTCATTCACCCTGAGAAAAGTTGTAGTTTAAATACACTGTTTTATTTTTAATCGTAAGCTAGTACGTCGAAATAATCAAATTAATTTAGGACGATTCCCCTCGCCCACTCCTTCTAAAGTTGTTTAATTATAACGTGCAATTTCGTCGCTTATTTATAAAATAATTTGTTTCCTTTTATAATGTGTTTTGTCGATTCCATTAGGGTAATTTGTTTTACTCTTTTATGTGCAGCTATTGAAAAAATGTTGTTTTCGTCCCCAGTGGGAGTACATTCATTCAAGTGTACCAGTTTCACATTTTTAGTCATGGATTTATAAGTGTATAATTTATTTGTAAACATGTGAAATATATTATTTTGCGAGAAATACCTTGTTATTTTGTCTACGACGTTGAAATACCGAATAAAAACCATAAAATCCGAGCTAAAACGGTTAATTTTTAACGAAAAAGCGATGCCCCTTCATTTAGCAAAGATATGCAACCTAAACGACACGTCCAGAATTAGGACTTCGCCGCGTTTTGTAACGAAAAAAGCTCCGGTTTCATTAGGAGAATAGAAAGCATTAGCAGGTATCTGATTCTTAGTGCCAAGGCTTGTTCGCCGTGTCTGAAGAGGTATGCAACTCATTTGACACGATCAAAATGATCGAAAGTTGCTTAAATTTGATGCGAAAAGTACTAGTTTCATTAGGAGAATATGAGATAGTAGGAGGTTTTTAGGTACTCGATACCGATCATAGACGTTAAAAAAATGGGATGGATATTTTTTCGAAAAGTCGGTTTGTTTGTTTTGGTCTGTGATTTTTTTTTTTTTTTTTAAATTTATTACAACTTTTCCTGATATAACGTGATAAGCAGAAAGAAATTCGTAAGAAACTTGCTAATTTTTCGCGTTTCAATTAATTAATTCTAGTTTTTGTGTAGTTCTAAAGACTATTAATTGCACGAATAAATGTAACGGAGAATAAAATGTAGTTTCAATTGGTGAAAAGTGAATAAGAATATTGTTTTGGAATGTTCAAAACTAATCATTCATATTCTATTTTTCTGAGATTGATCGATACGAGGGATACGAGAAAAGGTAATCTAAAAGTCAAACTGCAATTACTGGTCAAATTGTAATAAAATGAACGTAAATGGTAGTCAATACATAAGACTACGTAAAAAATATAAAAGAATCACCAATAATGAGAAAAATTACGCGATTAAAAAAGGTATAAACACTTAACATAAACGACTATGCATTTGCCACAATGCTTCTCAAATAAACATAATACATTATCAACGCTACAAATAGAAATAGAAAGTAAAAAAGAGTTTAATATTAACAAAGGAACGAACTAAATTCTAATAATGATAACCTTTCGTCAGTTTTCCGAGGTAAATACTAATCACGAAACGAGGTAGAATTGTCGCAGACAACGATAAAACTCAGATCCGTTTTATAAACTATCTTTATGCAGAATCCATCTCTTGGATGAATGATCGAAACGATGCGATAACCATTGTTGCTCCAGTAAACGGTACCGTTCTTCGCTTAAGAATAGAGGTTTACCGCGTCTGTTACCATAAAACATAACAGTAATATAGTCGAAAGATCATCGAGATATTGATAAATTAGAATCATCGAAAGAAACTTACTTCAGTTCGATATCTTCTTCGCCGAAAATGTCCAAATAAATCGATCCCCAAATGCAAGCTCTTTTACCACGAATAATAATCACACATGTTGAGCTTATCATCAGAAATATGGCAGTACCGGATCCACAATCCAACGAATGCTACAAGAATATTTTTTTTTATCAATTAGGTACGTACTTTAAAGTGAAGAACGAGATAGTATATCAATCAAGGAGCCAAATTACCTGCACAGTTTCGTTAATGTTTCCACGTTTACAGCAGTTCTGTTGAAAACATATTAGAGCACCGCAAACCAAACAAATAGCACCTTTTTGGGGAACCTGTTCACAATTTCGGCATGCTTTTTCATGATAATACTGTGAAAAACACGTATTAATTATAGATTAACCATTTCATTACTCAATTGCATATAATTCATATAATAAGATTATGTATTCTACGAACCTGAAACAGAACGCTGTACTTGCGCGGTAACTCGAGTAATCTTGGCAATTTCCATGAAACGTACATTTCAGCCATATCCGCTACTTGCAGTTGATTTCGCGATATGTATTGTGAAAGTTCTTCGAACCAGGAACTAATCTTGGTGTAATTATCGCTGCTCCAAAAGATGACATTAGACGACTCAGTCGATAGATTCGGATTACAGGATATCAATTCTAAATATTCTGTAAGATACTGGAACTCAGTCTGATGCGAATTAATATCTGGTAGCGAGTCATCGTATATGTAATGACGAAGTACACAGGCTATTCGAAGGAAAGGTAGGCATAGTTCTTGAATCTGAAACAAGGTCAAAATAAGTCGTAACACGATCCAACGTTAAGTCGATCGAGAAACCAAACGTTTTTAGTTTACTTGTAGTTCCAAAGTTCGTCGAGATGGTTCTTTCGAATTCATTATCTTGTTACAGTCTTCTTTCGGATGGATCGACGAGATAGTCAACTTCAGACCGAGATCCAGAGTGAACTCCTCTAACGAACTAGCTTGAATGTTACGCATGTAATTGCGTTCGGTTTCATCGAGATGGTTTGATAACTGAACCATGACTTGGAAATACATCAAATTATACAAAGATCTCGTAACGTACGTGAAATATGCTAAAATCAAAACGATCATTAGGTATTTATACCAAAAACAAGCTTTCTAGAATTTAGCCAAGTCTCGGATTCGTCTCTTACTTCGATCCACACTCAATGGCAAGTGCAAAACTATCTGAATTAGTAATTCAACCGGATCACGTAACAACATAGGCGTACTTTGACTAGAATCCATATCACCAGACAGCATTTGTTGTTCGATTACACCACTATTCAATCTTCGCCACATTTCCAAAGTTGCAAGATACCCCAATGAACGTGCCCGAACAGATAATACTTCCAACAATGGGGCTATATTGATGAAATATTGGTCAATATCGAATGTAGAACGTCAAACAGTAAAACTAGAGAAGTATCATACCTAGACACGATCTTTTGTTGATCAACGACGCTGAAGGTTCCTTCGAAGAGGTACTTTGAGAAGCCAGCGTTAGTAATGTTCCTCCACGTTGAACTAAATCTATTTCCAGATTCGATCGAGCCACCGAAATGATGAATTGCAGCATCGTCGAGTCTTGACTGAGATCGTATGTTTGCTTCAGTTGCGGATACGTTGATTCGATCATATCGTCGATTGACTTCTTTATAGCGGGCATTAAACAAAATGGCGTCTGAAATAAATCGAATTAGAAGGTATTTCCATCGAGATGATCACAATATTGGTTTTCGTTCATTGATACTTACTGCAGCATCATCGTACGAACGTTCTTCGATTAAATAATTCGTTAATTCGATATTACTAATCATGTCAGCGATTTTCTTAACGACTAAGTCTAAATTGTCAGTTTTTGACGAATCCAAAAGAACAGGACTTTCGATAATGTCCGGTAATATAGGTAAAACGTTATTGGCCAATTGACGACATAATGGGCATTGATATTCGTCGCTGAAAAAGTCATCTCGTTGTAGCATCGACACCGTTTAATCATTTTAATTGAACTATTAGTTAATTACGTCATTAATTCCTGTTCATCGATGGCTACTTTTTGTTGTTGGTTTTTCAACCATTGTAAATGAGACTTCAAGCACTCCAAATGTAAATGATGACCACATGTTTGAACGTGGACTCCATTTTGCCAGCATGAAATCTAATCAAAATACAAACGAAATGATAACAGTTTCGACGACGCTTTCATGACCATTCTAGAAACTTACCGAGCTAAATTCTTTGACATTGGCAAAAGTCTGCAGATTCGAAGAATTAGCCAAGTCTTCGTCGCAAACTGGTAATACTATTTTATCGGTACTTCTTCTTTTATGACCCAATACTTTCGTAGGCTGTTGAAAAATAAAAGTTCAGGTTATGGTTCGAGTTCCTAGACGTCTATTTGAAAAAAATAATACTAGCCTGGACGAGGACTACTAATCCCATTGGTGTGTCTTGTTTACTAGGCGAAGTTTCTTTGCATATCACACAGTGGTATTCTTTCAAAGTCACTTCTTCGCAGTCCATTTTATCTTCATCTAAACAAAATTCGAAAATATGTATAAAAAAATTCGTCTCATTCGAGTAAAACGTAACTCGTACCGTTGATATTTTTCTTGAGGAATTCTTCCCTTTGATGTGCATATTTTTCGATAATTTTTTGACGTCTTTCGCGGGCGATTCGTTTTCTCTCGCTTTCTTCTTTCTCTTCCAGATCTTTCTTATCGTTATCTCTGGGTGATCTTTGAGGACACAATCTATGACAACATTGTGCCACTTCTTCCCTGTAAAACAACATAATTAATGAAAATCGTGCCGAAAAATCCACCATTTTGATAAATCTGATCTTATTACCTGCATAGGTCATCTAGCATCGTGATACGTTTCAGTACTTTGACAATAAACGCTGCTCCATCGCCGATTCTGTTGTCTAATTCTTCTATTTGGACGTTTTCCGGGTTGAATGACTCGATATTCGAGGAAAAGTTAGAATAGAGCTTCAACAGCATCGATATTATGCTCTCATTGGCACTGAGTTTCTTCAATTGCGAACCAGAAGCCGTAGAAGGGCTGCTTGTCGTTCCAGTGGTACTTTTTCCAGGCTTTAAAACAATTCAATAAATTAATTGATTGTTTTCTTCGTACCAATTTAATCATTTTATAAATTACCTGGTTTCGATTTATGATTGAGAAATTCTGCGATGATGCCCTACGGTTGGTAGATAAATCGATGTTTCGATTACGTTGTTCAGCTTCTAAACAGAGAAATCGAATCAAATTACAGCTACTAGAATGATCCTTTATTTTGTCAAAATCTTATCTTTCCACTTACTCGAATTATCAACTCTAGAGGCAGATGGGAAGACCACGTATCTAATACTAGTTCTCAAATTAATTGACAACCAATCAGAGGGGAACCATTTATCAAGTTTTTGATTCGTAACATCGATCCAGTTTTTATTACTTTGAGAATATTCCTGCAAATTCAAACCATACACGTGTCAAAATGTTACTTTTCATAGAACGTACATTCGATAAAATTCAAAACGCATACTTTCAAAGAATCAGAATCATTCCGAGATTGATCCATACACAAAGCCATCTCCAATAAATACACAGCCAACGAAACAACACTTTCAGGAACATTTTTCACGTACACAGCTTTATACAGGATGATCCAAGTAATCGCGTGGAACACTTTCGATTGCAGAATACTTCGAGGATCTTGGTAAGAAGGGTTACATTCAGTTGGCATACGATAAGGTGGCCATGGGATGGCTCCAGTAGGCAACAGGTTATTCTGCCTAACGCTAGAATCGCAAATTACCAAAATAAGTGAATATTCAGTCGACTCTTAACGATATCATCAACCTTCACTTACTATTCCGCGAACCGGTTCATTGAACTTTGGAAATCCTCCTTTTGAACGCGTAATAAAACGTGCACAGGATCGTACAAGGTTTCCCAAATGAGAGATTTGGGGATGTACAAAGCTTGTTGAAGAGTTCCGTTTACATCGGTGATCGGTGCTTTGTAATCAGCGACCTGGGAATAAGAAAAATCAGAAACGTGAGCTTTTTCTGCTCAAATTTTGGGAATATTTGTTTGAGGTGTTTTCAAACATCCTTTTTTTGTCTGCTTACTTGAGCTAAAACTGCATCGAAATATCTTAAAGGTTCGGTACCGCATCGATCTGGCATCAGCTCCTTCAATCGACTATGAGGTTCATCACTAACACACAACAAAGTTACTATTTCCGAACGAATTTGAATAGGATACGTCGAACCGTCGAATTCGTAATTTGCAGCGGCTAAAAAAAGAAATCATTCGCATTCGAGTACACATTTTAAAGTGAAAATTACCTAATAACGTTACCAACCAGCTAAATTGGTGCGAACACTGCACAGCGTAGCAATAAATTGTAGGAAACTTTCCAACATCTTGGTATCTGTATCGATATCGTTATTCGTCGTATCCGAAATATCTACTTTATTGAAAAAATTAAACCAGTTTTTAATACGGAATCTGTAAAGTAAAATTCGTCTCGTTAGGTCATTGAAAACATTTCGAAATCAAAAAATTGGATAATTACTTTTCGATCAACTCTAACACAAATTCAGAAGCTGATAATCGCGTTAGTAAGATTTGCAAAAAGTACAAATCTGCATCGATCAACGAATTGCAAAAATCGGGCTGAATATAATTCAAAGCTTGTCCTCTGATTTGTAAACCATTCCGAGCCCATAAACCGTTTATTATTTCGTAAAAGGCAACCTGCCAATTGAAAACATCGACATATTAAAAAATTACTCTTTGATTTTCGTTAAAATAAATCAACATACTTGAATTCGTAAAGGATGCTTGATAATCGAACGAATCAAATCATTGGGTAAAATCTCAGACAGTGGGATATGCAAGACGTTGACAGCTTGACAAATCAGCATGGCTAAATAACGATGCAATGGAATATGAAATGAGACTGAATTTTCTCCAAAGCCGTCGGCCGTTTCGTTTACAGATCCGATCCAATTTCGTAAAGAGACTAGACAATTATGTAGCATTTTCTTTAATAATTGAATAGTGGCTTCAGTTTTAAGATGCGAGAGTAGCTTCCACATGGGATGAGCACTAGCTTCCAGTTCGAGTAAGAATGCACCGTTGTATATATTTGATTCAAATTCGACATGGTCTGTCAGTTCTCGTTGATTCATATTCATACCTAAATGAAAAAAATATATCATATCGTGGTTAAAATTCCAAAGAATCGAAAACAGAACTTTCAAAAGCGAATAATACCTTGGAAATAGGTTAAAAACGAGAACCACATCTCAATCAACGTATCATTATTCATGAACTGCCGAGCAACTGGTTCGTGATACAGAATATTATTGAGATCGGACACCAAAGGCCAGTAACGACATTCCTTCATCAATGGTAACTCACAATCCACTATCATAAGCTGAGAATCTTCATCAGTCGAAGTATTCGGACCAAAAATACGAAATAACAATGAAATTAGAAAACTGTGGCCACAAATTTGGGCATTTTACAATAGTTGAACTTACAACTTGTTGTTACTAGTATTTTACTCATCATGTTCATCAAGCTGACTACCATTATGTGTAAAATACCAAAATCATTGGTCATCCGGACCGCCAGTTTTTGTCTGTAGAATAACTGTACGCTGAGACGAACTACACGATTTGGTAAAGCTTCCGGATTGAGTGTTTTTTCCAAAATCATGGCAATACGACTGTAATGCATGACGAACGTCTCCGTTAACGCTTCCTAAAAAAAACAAAAATGATCAAAATAAACGATCTCAAATTTCTAAAATGATAAATCATGGTAATGATTTTACCTTGTATTCGATATCTGGCAACATGTTCAACAGAAAATTTACTATTTTTTCTGGATATTCGTACTTCACCGTCCAGAAAAATAATTCTTCAAGGAAGGTATTATGGATTAGTTCCTTTTGTAGGCCTGAGCAGTCTAAAATACGATCAAGATAACAATGAAAGAAGTCTATTATGGTAGGTAGGCAATTGGAATTCTTTGAATTACCTTCAAATTGAGCAGGAGGATCTAGATTTTTCAACGATTCTAAAGCTTCATCGTAGAATTTTTGACTAGTAGCCATGTCTTGAGCGAATTCGGAATCATCTTTAACCCAGTCTCGTGTAAATTTTTGGTATTCCTATAACAAAAGCAACAGGTTAAGATAGAATATGATAGCATATTTTAGTAGGTAACTAATTTGATGAAACTTTCAAATTACCTGACGATTAATCAACGCTTTAGTCAACACTTCTCGCATCACAGATCCCATATTACTTAATTCAATTAACAAGCTAAGGAAATTATCAGCAATGGAAACGTATCTATCATCGTGACTGTTGGATTAAAAAACACATGTTTTATTACTTTCACGCTCGTTTTCATCACAAACTTGAGAGTGAAAAAACAAAAACCTAGATTCTTCACCCTATTTGGTTTTTATAATTCGCATTGAGATTCGTGGTTTTGAGCCAATCTTATTCGTTTATGATAAGAATAAACCAATCCGGTTGAAGAATCTCGGAGTTTGTTTTTCCATTCGCAAAGGAAGTAAAAAAGATCACCATACCTTAAATTTCTCAAATACTTAATAAACTGGAATAAAATTCTAGGAGCTATGAAAGAAGCAACTTCCATCAAATCAGGAGGTATGGCTATATTTTCCGAATCATTGGCAACGCCATGTCTATCACAGAACCTAAATCATAAACGAATACGTACGTTAATTTCAAATAATATAATATTTCCAGCTACGATGATACTTTGGCTAAATGTTTATACCCTGAAGGTTGCATAATAGAAGCATCGCCGCAATCGCAAGCACCTCCAGATTGACTTCGAAACATATTAAAGTCATGTTCTTCATGATGTCCTCTTTGAAAACACTCGACACATAAAGACATACAAGGCGTTATACCGCAAGTTTTGCATCGATAAGCTACGTGATTTGTAGTCCATACCAATCCGCAAATGGTAGCTTTATTGTATTGTTTAACTAAAAATAAAATACACAATTATAAAAATGGCTTAATCAGTGAATTCTGATCGAGGCGTGTTTATGTCGCTGAACATGCTCATGTAAACACGGTAGGAAAGATGGAGGAAGACGCAACCATCATCAAATTTACTCACCTTGACAGGCAAACTCATCCGGAGATTTTCCTCCAGCTATTAACCACTTAATCCAATCGATATCTAATTCGATAGCTAAGATTTCGTCGAGTACTTTGATGATCAGATCTTTCGAATGCGATCTTTCCAAATACTCGCAAGCTCGTTGTTTTCCCAAAGCTAAAATTTGTTCGACTGATAAACTAGTCTCTTCCATTTCATCGCTCGTTGTAGTTTGTAACTCAGCTTTCTCAAAAGCCGCTGGTTTTTCCACCAAATCGCGATATTCTGGAGGTGATGGCATTTCGAATGGCGGTCTTGAGTGAATCTTCAATCAACAACGCTGCAGCTTCACATTTTACCCAGCGTACGAATTCAATAGTTTGATATACGGTAATCGAGTCTTCTAAACGATATTATAACTCCAAGTCGACAGATTCGCGTCGTAATTTATCTGTAAAACACCACGATCAACGATGAATGATAAAAAGCGAACATGAGTAATTTCCAGAACGCACTGTAAAAACGAAAATACCATTAAACTGCGTCTCATCACGTGTACGATGTATTCAACAAGTGAGAAGTGAAGGTCGTTGCACAGTTCACTCTTACTGATCGCGTTGACAATAGAAACTGGTTGCGAGAACGCATCCACAGTGAGGGTGGGAGATATGAAAGAACACAGAAAAGCAAGCACAAGCAGAAAAGTACGGAATCCAGTTCAAGTTGACGTACCTAAGCAAAGCAGAGAAGCAAAAGGTGACATTGGAACAACGTCACTGTTTCCGGACTCGATCTTAAGGAAAAGTAAAATTTTTGCCGATGTTTGTCGTGGCCTCGTGGGCCTGGGCCATCGCCGGCAACTTGTCGCGGAGTCATGGGAGTCCTCAAGCTACACCCAAAATTTGATTGTGGTACCCTACCTACCCACACCCACATCCCAGAAAACTTTGAATTTCGAAAATGTAAGAATTTGTGCACACATACCTGACAAAAATCTTCCTTTTTGGTTGAGGTTTTGGATTTTGGAAGAAATAAAAAGTCTCTCAATTTTTTAGAGAAAAATCAAAATCCGAGAAAAACTCATTTTTGTTTAAATAAAAATTTGATTGATAGTAGGTACCTAGACCCACTACACATACCTGATTTTGATTTCCGATTTTCTTGATAAAGTATTTTTATGGAGTTGAAAATTTCTGAAATTTTTCTCGAATAAAAGAAAATCTGATTCTGGTCAAATTTAAAAAATCTCTAATTTTCTTTTAAAAAAAAAATTTAATTTTTTGGAATGAAGATAAATTATTTACCTAATCGCTGAATTTTTTGAAACAAAAAATTTTCTCCATTTTCTAAAGCAATTTTTTTGGAAATTATTTTTTAGATTTTAAAATTTGTAAAATTTTGTTGAATAAAAAAATTTTACAAATTTTTATCAAAAAATTTTCTCATTACTTTTCGATGAGTAATTTTTATGTTTAATTTGTTGGAGTTGAAACTCCTTCATTATTTTTTTTAAAGTGAAAAATTTTTCAATTTTTTCGAATTGAAGAATTTTCTATTTATTTTTCAAATAATTTTTTTTTCAATTACCTTACCTAAAAAATTGCCTCCCTTATTTTAAGTAAAAAACTTCACAATATTAGAGACAAATTTTCTCAATTTCTTTTTAAGATTTTTTCTTTATTTTTCGAAGAAAAATTAATACATTTTTATTGGATGAAAAATTTCTCAATTTTTTGGAATAGAGAAATTTTTATTTTATTGTGGTGTAAACACTTTGGAGAAGAAAAAAGTTTGTAACCTTTTTTCAAGAAGGGTAAAAAAAGTTTTTGCAATTTTTTTTTATTTTCTTGAAGTGAATAAATTCTTAATTTTATTTTATTTTTTTGTGCAAAAACTTTTCTAGATCATTTCTAGTTTTGGGATAAAATTGAAAAAAATTTGTAATAGAAAAATTCTTCAATGTTTTGGAATAAAATTTTTACAAATACTTTTTAGAACGCTAAATTCCTTAATTTTTTTAAAGACACAATTTTTGTTTTATTTTTTTATTCTGTTTAAGATTTTTCCTTTTGTATCCAACTTTTTTTAGTACAAAAATTTCTTATTTTTTTGGAGAGTGAAGTTTTTCAAATTTTTTTTTAGTACAAAAAAATTTCTTATTTTTTTGGAGAGTGAAGTTTTTCAAATTTTTTTTAAGAAGAAATTTTTCAATCATTTTTTTAAATAAAATTTTCTTCACTTTTTAAGAGCAAAAAATTTTGCAAAATTTTTAGGAAAAAAATTTTATCGGGTTTTAATTTTTTTTTACTTGAATTAAAATTTTTTTAAATTTTTCTGCATGAAAAAATTTCTTCAACTTTTTTAGAGGAAAAAATTTGAATTATTTTTTTTTTCCAAATAAAAAAAAATTGTTTTGTTTTGGTGGATTTTTTTTTAAATTTTTAATTAAAATTTTTAAATTTTTAATTAAAATGTTTAAATTTTTAATTAAAATTTTTAAATTTTTAATTAAAATTTTTCAATTTTTTGGAGTAAAATTTTTTAATTTTTTGGAGAAAAATTTTTCAATAATTTTTTCATTTTTCTGAAATGAATAAATTTTTAATTTTTTTTTGTGCAAAAACTTTTTCTAGAAAATTCACTGTTGGAATACCTATGTAAAATTTTTACAAATATTTTTTAGAACGCAAAATTACTCAATTTTCAGTTTTTTGGTGAAAAATATTTTAAAATGTTTTTTGGTGAAAAATATTTTAAAATATTTTTTGAAGAATAAATATTTTTCAATTTTTATACCTACTTTATTTGAAGTAAAAATTTTAAAAATTTTTATGAAATGAGAACATCAGTAAAGTGATTTTTCATTTTTTTGTGGGATAAAAGAAATTCTTGATTTTTTTTTTACCAAAAAATTGAGAAAAAATTTTTGGAGGAAAATTTTTAAATTTTATTTTGTTCGAGTCCTTTTGTATCTAATTTTTTTAGTACAAAAAATTTCTCTTTTCGGAGGAGGGGGGGGGTTGTGAAAAGTTCCCAACTTTTTTTGAAGAAGAAATTTTTCAATCATTTTTTCAAGTAAAAAATTTCTTACTTTTTTAGTGTAAAAAATTTTGCAAAATTTTTAGAGAGAAAATTTTATCAGTGTTTATTTTTATTTTTTTTGACTTATTGAAACAAAATTTTTAAAAATTTTTCTGCACAAAAAAATTTCTTCAACTTCTTTAGAGAAAAAATTTTGATTTTTTTTTTTTAGATAAAAAGTCGTTTTTTTTGGTGGAAAAAATTAAAAAAAAAAATTTAATTAAAATTTCTCAATTTTTTTCCAGGAGGAATTTTAATTTTTTTGAAGAAAAATTTCTTATTTAATTTTTTGGCAGTAAAAAAAATTTCTGAATCTTTGGAACGAAAAATGTTCTTAATTTCCTGGTAAGTATGAAAAAAATTCACATTTCTTTGGGGAAAAAATCATTTTTTATTCAATATTATAAAAATTTCAACTCTTCGTTACCCCTTCGGAAAATCGACTGAGTCCCACCCTTTCGAAAATTTCAAATCATCGACCCTAATATCATAACCTTTAAAATTTCGCGATTGAAATTCAAAATAATAGTCTTGTTTGCTGAAATGATACACAAAACTTCCGAACTATACAATCTTAAAAGTGTTTATTTTGATTAAAAAAGTACACAAACACAATACTACTCACAATCATTCATATTAAAGGGATATTCTGAACAGACGTTCAAATTTCATAGCATACCCTGTCCCGTCTTAGCTTCCATAAGAGCTGTGTAAATCTTTAATCAATTCGATCTAGAGATCTAG
>FIZV01060007.1:0-15282 GCA_900050545.1 Trionymus perrisii | reverse complement strand
TTTACATTTACAAAAAAATTTTTCAAAAGAGAGTTTCAGAAAAATAAAAAAAAAAAAAAAAAAAAAAACAGGGAAATTATCAAAAATTGTCTGAGAATTTCTTACAAAATTTTAGAAAATTTAAAAAAACATGGACTTTTTATAAATTTAAAAAATTACAAAATTTAAAGAAAATTATCGAAAAATTTCAAAAAAGTACAAAAAAATTTAGAGAATTTTTACATTATAAAAAATTGAAAAGCAAGAAAATTTTCAATAAAATTTCAAAGTTTTTTTAAACGTAAAATACGAATTCAGAGAACTTGTAAGAATTATTATCATTTAATAAAAAAATTTGAAAAAATAGAGGTAATTCTAATTGAAATACAACTACTCAACTGAAAATTTCTCACAAAGGGTTAGAACGTTTCGAAATTTTTTTTTTTTTTGAAAATTTTGTTACAGGGTGTAAAAAATGTTCAAAACACCATTTTCAGGGGTTCAAAAATTGTTTCTACAAAACATCAGAAAAGTCTTCAAAAAATTGTTTGAAGAGTTTCAGAAAATTGGGAAAAAAATAAAATAAAATAAAAAATAAAACAATCACAAAACATTAGAAAATTGTTCATAAAATTTATGAAAAACGTTTACAAAATATTATTTTATTTTTTACAAATGTGAGCAATAATTTTACAAAACTTCCGGAAATAATCATGAAATTTCAAAAATATCAAGAAAATTTTAACAAAATCACAGATGGTTGAGGCAAAAAATAATGTATTTATCACAAAATTTCAGTCCGTTTTTTATTTTTACAAATCTGAAGAATGAAATGACAAAAAATCTAATTAAGTTTTTGTACATTCTTATAAAACCTGCTTGTGAATTTTCACGAAATCCCAGAATAATTTTAAAAAGTTTCAGAAAATCTTCAAAAATTAGATTTTTACAAATTCCAGAATATTGAAAAAAAAAAAAATCAAAATTTTAATTAATTTTTTATAAAATTGAAAAATAATTTCATGTCAAAAAAATCGTAGAATTTAAACAAAAATTACTGAAAATTAATCTTGAAATTTCATTCAATTTTTTACGAATCTAGAAAATAAAATTTCGAAAACGTTATACAATTGTTATTAAATTCGTTATAACTTCATTGGAAAATTTTCACCAAAAAGTCAGAGAAGTTTTTTCAGAATCTCGAAAGAATTTTTCTCAAAACTCTTATAGGTAGATTGTTTTAAAAGCTCAAAAAAATTAACTATTAGAAAATTTTCCAAAAACTATTTCAGAGCTTCGGAAGATTGAAAGAAAAACATTGGAGAATGTTTCAAAAATTTGCAGAAATCTTTTTAAAAAACTTTAGGAAATTGAAAAAAAATACGAAAGTTTTCACAAATTGTCTGAAAACTTCCTACAAAATGGCAGAACATCAATTTAAAAAAAACTCATAATTAAAAAAATAAATAGGCTTCAGAAACTTAAAAAAAAATCTACATAATTTTAGTTTATTTTTTACAAAATTTGAAAAATAAATTTAGCATAGCTTCAGGGAATTGTCGAATTTATAAAAAAAATCAGAGAATTTCAACAAAATTACGGGTTATTGAGAAAAAAAGAAAATTTATCTTGAAATTTTAGTTAATTTTTACAAATCTGTATAATAAACCTTTTTTAATATGATACAAAATTTTTATAGAATTTTCTACAAATTTCAAAATTTTTCACAGAACTTCGAAGAATTTTTTTTTGTACTTATTTGAAGAATTTTTCTCAAAAGTTCAGAGTGAATTTTCACGAAATCTCAGAAGCTTTTTTACAAAATTTCAGGAAATTCTCAGGAAAATTCGTTGAAACTTTTTTTCTACAAATTCATGAAAATCGAAAAAAAAATCTACGAAGTTCATTTTTTCTTAAATTTGAAAATTAATTTTACTTGGCTTCAGAAACAAAATCATGGAAAATTAAAAAAAAAAATCGCAAAATTTCATTCAACTTTTTAGAAATTTTGGGAATAACATTTTAAAAAAATCTCAAAATTTTAATTGACTTCTCTTGCTTCCTCACAAATTATTTGAAGATTTTGAAAAAAAAGTAAGCGAATTTTTTTAAAGTACCTATTTAAAAAATTTTCTCAACATTGGAGTGAGTTTTCAAAAAATTTTCTGCGAACCTTTTGCAGAGGTTCAGAAAAATCTTACTAAATTTTAGAAAATTGCAAAAATGGGAAGTTTTTCACAAAGCAAAGATTTTACAAAACTTCAAAGAATTTCAGCAAAAAATTTAGGAAATTCATAAAATCTGTGAAAATTTTAACCCAAATTTTATAAATTAGAAAAAATTTGCGAAAAATTTATTTCAAAAATTTTCTCAAGAGGGATCTAAAAAAAAAAAAAATAGCTACAATACTAAAAATTTTTAATTCAAAAAGATTGGAAATGTGTTGAAAAAAAAGTAGTCTTACGACTTTGGCATTACTGCCATGCTTAAAATAATTACGAATATTTTGTTTTCAGATACGAAAGTAATGAGAATATGACTATAACGTGTTCGACGAAAGTGTGTTCATTTGGAAAGCAAGTAGTAGAAAAGGTAGAAACAGAATACGCGAGATTTGAAAATGGAAGATTTGTTTACCGTATCCATCGATCACCGATGTGCGAATATATGATCAATTTTATTCATAAGCTAAAGCACCTACCGGAGAAATATATGATGAATTCCGTCCTTGAAAACTTTACTATTTTACAAGTACGTATTTTACTACCTTTTTTTTTGCAATAATGAATAACCAAGTTATGCATAGTTATTTTGGGTGTTACTAATGTATATTTTATTTGTACGCAGGTTGTAACTAATCGTGAAACTCAAGAAACATTATTATGTACGGCGTACGTATTTGAAGTATCTACTTCGGAGCATGGAGCCCAACATCATATTTATAGATTAATTACAGAATAAAAAAACTCTTTTTTATTTTTCTATTTTATTTATTTATTTTCATTTGTGTTCTAACTCTATAATACGAATCATGGCATCTACGTGATTTAAAAAAAAACCTTACGTCCTCCTTTTTCGAGTAACAATTTTGTGCAATATGTGTAATTTCTTTTTTTTTTCCTTAGATGTATGAAAATTACTTTTAAAGTAATTTAATTTCGTTGCTCGGGAAAAGTATACGAAAATGGCCTAAAACCGAGTCGATCGTTTTATTTTATAATAAATACGAGAGTTGTGTTTATCGTTTATTTATTTTTTCCTTTCTTTAAAAGAACAGACTACCTAAGTTTTTAATGATTTCGATCATTGTATAGAGTTAGAATTTGTAAAATGTATCTAAAAATATGTACGTATCACGTTTGTGGTTGATTTATATTTTTTCGCAGTGCCTGTCTTTTTTATTATCATTATTATTATTATGTTTTACTTACTTTTTTCTTTCGAGAACACAACACATACATGTTAGGCCAATTTTATCTTCGCGCTTTGTTGCGATTATATTTTTTCTTCGATAAAGTTGAGTGAAATTTGTTGCATTTCAGGCTTAAAATAATGTAATACTGATTTTTAAACTAGTCGTGATTTTTTTTTTCATAAATCGAGAAATATTTCGTTGTTTTTTTTTATATAAGGGTAAGTTAGTTTGTAACATGTTGACGGATGATTTTTATTCGATAAAGGATTTTTTTTTTTTTTGCGAATATGCCAAATGAGGAATTTGTTTGTGTTGTGTTTCATAATGTATAGTATACCTATTTGTGTATTAAGTGTGTAAACGTAAATATATTTTCTTAGAATTTTTTCTGAATAACATGATCTCTTGTTGAAATACGAGTAAATTCGTTTTTGTGTACGATTTTTTTTTTATTATTTCAATAATTCATTATTTCGAATTTTGCTTAGGTATGAAATAATTTCATTTCTATATATTTGTACGGCTGCATGTTGTGTAATAAATTTATTTTTATAATGTCGGTGAATTCATTTATTTTGAGTTCAAGTGTTCAGTTTGTTGATTGGATTTTCACCTGTCGATCACTTACCTACTTCTTAGATTTACCCCCAAGGCTGGCAAACTTGAAATTTTCAAAGGTTCAACTTGATTTTTAAAGAAGGGCTGAGATTAGGTGAATTTTTTCAATGTTGAATATGAATTATGAAAGGTGATTTTTTTCTTACGAAAAATTCAGAAATTTACTTTTCAAATAGTTGCAATTTTATTTTACTTCGAAAAAATTAAATGATTATTATTTTTTTTTTAATGGAACCATTGAAAGATTTTTTCACTACAAAAAAATTGAAACATGGGGAAAAAAGTTATTTTCAGAAAATGTTAAAAGGTCAATTTGTCAAGTCTGATGGATTTTTAAAATTTGACAGAAGTTCAAAATTCGGAAAATTTTCAACATTCGATTGAAAGTTTGGAATTAGATGATTGTTAAAATTGATTCTATTTCAAGGTTTGATAAAATTTTACAATTTTTATATTTTTTATATCATTGAAAGTTAGTTGTTAAAATTAAAATTTGTCGTTTCAAAATTTGATGAACAAAATTTTTCAAATTGGATTAATGTTTTAAAATTGAAATTTTTTGCAAATTTAAGAAGTTTTTTTAATTTAGTAAAATTTGAATTTAAAAACTTGAAAAACTTTAAAATTTTGATAAAAAATAACTTGTAAAAATTTCCAAATTTTCTAAAAAATGGGAATCTTAGCAATTTTTTAAATTTAAGATATTTCTAAGGTTTGATAAATTTTTGAAATTTATCAAAGTTTGATAAAATCTCAAAATTTGATTCTTTTTAATTTTTAATAATGATGGTCAATCAAAAAATTATAAAAGGCCAATTAGTCATGTTTGAAATGATATTAATTTCGAGCGACATAAAATAAATATATACTTAGGTACAAAACAAAAAATTATCGTTCAAAGTTGAAAATTTCCAAAATTTCAGAAATTAATAAATTCCTTAAATTCGGTAACCTATTTTTGAAGTTGGATTATTTTTTGCAGTTGCGCATTTCATGGGGAAGCTATGGAAGTCCAACTTCCCATCAAAATTTCAAAAAAAAAAAAAACGAAATTTTATGAAAACTTTTTAAAAGTTTTCAGTTTATGAGAAACTGACAATTTTTAGAAATTTGACGATTTTTATGAATTGAACAATTTTTGATAATTTGTTAGTTTTGAAAAAATTATGATTTTTGAAAATTCCTTAATTTTTGTGAACTAAAAAATTTCAGAAAATTCAGCAAAATTTTGAAAAATTTCAGTTTTTAAAAAAGTGACAATTTTTAGAAATTTGAAGATTTTTAAAAATTCAATAAATTTTTTTATTTTTGATGATTTGTCAGTTTTTAAGAAAGTAACAATTTTTTAAAAATTGCGATTTTTGAAAATTCCATAATTTTTGTGAATTAGAGAATTTCAGAAAATTTAGATATTTTGCGAAATTTGATAATTTTTGAAAATTCTTCAGTTTTTGAGAAACTGGCAATTTTTAGAAATTCAATAATTTTTGATAATTTGTCAGTTTAAAAAAAAATGATGATTTTTGAAAATTTCGTAATTTTTGTGAATTAAAAAATTTCAAAAAATTCAGCAAGTTTGAGAAATTTTATAGTTTTTGAGAAAGTGACAATTTTTAGAAATTTAAAGTTTTAAAAATTTAATAATTTTTGATAATTTGTCAGTTTTTGAGAAAATAACAATTTTTTTTAAATTACGATTTTTGAAAATTCCGTACTTTTTGCGAGAAACTGACAATTTTTAGAAAATTGACAATTTTTGTATATTCAAAAATTTATGAAAATTCGCCAATTTTTGAGAAAATAACAAAATTTTTAGAAATTAAAAAAAAATATGATTTTTGAAATTTCTGTAATTTCTGACAAATCAACCATTTTTTTAAATTGGAGAATTTCGAAAATTCATCAATTTTGAGAAAAAGTTGATAATTTTTGAGCATTTTGACATTTAGGCAATTCAATAGCTAGTTTTTGAAAATCTGAAAAAAAAAATACTTTGAACTTTTAAAAAATAGTACGTAGTTAGGTACCTATTCAAGAAGTTGAATTTTCAATTTATTCCATGAAGCGGTACCTCCCCCTTTAAAAAAGTGACACGGTACTTTATCAACTTTTTCGCTCCCCTGTATTTTTCCTCTCAGATTCGCTACTTACTAATTTTTTGTAATTTTTAAAATTATTTAAATCATTCAAATTTGAAAGAATTTCTAGATTTGGAATGTGCCAATGTTTAAGATGGATCCACTTTTAAAACTGATTGAAATTCAAAAATCATCAATACCTTTTAAATATTTACCAAATTTTGAAAATTTTCTATTTCAATGATTGAATACATTTTCTAAAAATGCCACGTTGAAGATTCAATAAATTTAAAAATTGCCAAACTTCAAGTACGTAATTTAACAAATGTAGGAAATCTCACGAATTTTGAATTGACCTTTTTTAAACTTTCAAAATTAGGTACGAAATTCAATAAAATTTGAAAATGAATACTTTTTAAATTTTTATTAAACAAATATTACATTTTGAAAACTAAAAATGAAAAGAAATTTTTTTTTTGAAAGTTGATTAAAATTTACAAATTAATAAAACTTTAATTTTCATCAAATTTTTAATTCTTTCCAAAATTCCAACTTTCATCAGATCTGAAGTTTTCCTGAATATTGAATTTTTACCAAATTTTACAAATTTTAAAAATTATTAATTTTGAAAATTGGCCCAACTTTAAAATTAATCTAATTTTGAAAATTTATCCGAATTTAGTTGATGACAAAAATCTTCAATTCTACTCAAAATTGACAACTTTTTCCAACTTCAAAAACTCCAATGATATGTCCCGTCCCACCTTTGGTCGCGCCACCCCTGATGGGTAGTCAAAAATTCGAGTAAAGATACCATTGAATTTTTTTTTTGGGAAAAGGACATAAAATTTCGAAGTGGAAAATATTCGAGACTAAAACACGAATTTAATGATGGATGAGACGAATAATTGATTATATTATGGTAAACGTTTTATTAAATAAATACAATAAATATATAAAACAGATTCGAACAACTTGACAGTAAATTACATACTTTTGAAAAAAAAAGTAAATATAGCAAGGCGTATAGAAATAATAATAACTGGCACATGAGAGTAAATTTTTACACGAATTTTTACTGAAATTCTTTCGAAAAAAAAATCGAGGATTGGAAATCAAAATTGTATATTTGTACAACTATGGCACTTGATACTTTTTCATTCACTGAGTAGGTCTAGGTACCTAGTACCTATCTACCTACCTACATACGTTGTTAACAACATTATAAAAAACAACATTCAAAGATACATTGTATTTTCTAAAAGCCGTAACTTTTAAAGCTCAAAAATATAATTAATAATGGTGGAAAATTCGTAACGAGAAAAATAACTTCGATTACGACATTTTGCTGTCAACATCACCGGAACCGGTGCGCTGAGTGACATCTTCTGGTTTCATCTTCAAAGATTTAAATTTCAATTTAAGATTACTTTCACTAATACTGGCGCTTTTGATTTTGCTAGTTTTGTAAATAGGTTGGTTAACCGGGTATTTCAATTTATTAGCCGAAGTACTGGATTTTGATATTTTACTGTTGACCAATTTCGACGAAGCTTTACTCTTAGCCGATGACTGAGTCGGTTCGGCATTCGGAACAGATTTCAATTTGCAATTAACCGGGTCGACTGGTTTGTCTGGTTTTACCCGAGAATCGCAGTTTGAAAACTTGGATTTGTCGAATATTTTCGTGTCGTTTAAACTGAATCCAAATTTATGAACGATGGTAGAATCGGATTTTTTGATTTCGTTTCGAGTGGCCGCCACCGTGGTGATGCCTTTGCTTAAACTCTTGAAAGGTGACTTATTCTTACTGCTCGAGGATTTGGTAGGAGTTTTATCGGTCGATTGTGAGATATTTGCCGAATATGACGATATATTCGCCTTGGCCATGATCGGCTCGTCATTGGAGGTGGCTTCTTCGGTATTGTTGTACCATTCGTTGCGCGATTCGGTGGTACTGGTGGTACCCATATCGATGGTGTTGGTTTGTTTTAGTAATGATTTATCGTTACATAAGGCCGATATTAATGGTAAATCTAAATCTTTGCTTTTTTCTCGTAGCGAACAAATATCCAATGAGATGTTTTTATCTTTCGACGTCGAATTGCTGATTTCAGCTTGTTGCCGACGGTTGGTTACTTCAGGAGGAGGAATTTCTGGTTTTTTCATACGTTCGGTACAGATGTAATGTTTCTGTTAAAAACAAAAACACAAAACAAAATAAGATTAGAACGATTCTCTTCAGTAAAAAAAAAAATTATTTTGGAGTCGACGTAAAAGACAAAAGTACAAGCTAAAAAAATTCTTTATTTTTTTTGTCAACATTTTTTTGAAAAATGAAAATAAAGAATTTAAAAAATTTTCATTTTTTGGAGAAAAAATCTTGTAATTTTTTGGGAGCAAAAAAATGTCACAATTTTTTAGAATAGATAAATTTCTTTGAAGTGAAGTAATCTTTAAATTTTTAAGAAGAAAAAAAATCATTCAATTTTTTGTAGTTATAGGTAATAGTATATTATTTAACTAAGGTAGGTAAAGTTATTTTCAACAATTTTGAGGTATTTCCTATTTCCCTCCCTCAAAATTCGTCGAAAATCACTTTATCTCCCTTGTTGAATATGATATTTTACGTAATCGTGGGAGATAAATGAATATTTAGACCAGCGAGATGGGCATAAAGTTACTTTATCTCAGTCATTAACGTAAACGATTTTTTTCTGTGAGGGAGAAAATTCCAAGTTTTTGCCACAATTTTTTTGAAAAAATTATTAATTTATTGAGAGGAAATTTTTTTTTTGTGACGAAATCTCTACTTTTTGAAAAAAATTTAATATGTTTAGAAAAAAATTCAATTCTTAAAAAAAAAAAAAAAATCAACTTTTTTCGGATTTTTTTTTGGAGAGAAAAATTTTTTCAATTTTTTAGAGTGAAGATATTTTTCAACATTTCAGAGGAAAACAAATCACTCCACTTTTCTGAGCAAAAATCTTGTTTCTTTTTTTTTTTTTGAAAAAAGTCTCGATTTTTTAGACCCACAAAATTGTATATTTTGGAATCGAAAAAATACTGAATTTTCTGGAAGAAAGAAATTTCTAAAATTTTTTGAAGTAAACAAAGATAAGTGTAAAAATTTTTTTCGACAAAAAAGATTCATTATTTTGAAAAAAAACCTGTTCCTTTTTAGAAAACCATTTCCAATTTTTTTTTTTTTTTTCAGAAAAAAATATTGATTTTTTAAAGAAAAACATCCATAAGTCCAAATTTTTGTTCAATTTTTTAGGAATAAATTTAATAGATACTTTAAGTTTTTTAAAAAAAATCTTTCATTTTTCTAGTATAAAAATCTATTTTTTTTGAGACAGAAAAACTCTTGATTTTAGAGAGAAAATCTGTTTTTTTTTTCTAAATTAAAAAAAAAATCAACTTTCAACTTTTTCACAAAAAAAAAAAATTATTTTTGAAGAAAATAATTTCTCGATTTCTTTATGAAAATATCTCAATTTTTTGGAAAAAAGTCTCTCAAAGACAAAGAATTTCTTTTTACTTAAAAAAATTAAATTTTTTGAGGAGAAGTCTTAGATTTCTGTCTCCATTTTTTTTAGAGCAAAAAAATTTCACCTTTTATTGAAGCAACATAATCTTTTAATTTTTTGGAGTGAAGAAAATCATTTCTTTATACGAAAAAATTTTAAAATATTTTTAGAGATAAAAATATTAATTGGTAGTCTTAATTTAAAAAAAAAATAATAATTTCTTCGTAGGAAATTCCTTAAAAAAAAAGTTTTCCAAGTTTTTGAGAAAAATCCTAAATCTTGGAATGTAAATATTTTAATTTTTTGTAGTCAGGGTAAAAAAAAATCTTTTTTGGAGAGAAATTTCTCAAATCTTAAATATTTTTTAAATTTTCGGAGAAAAAAATATTTCGTTTGTTAGTTGTTGTTTTTTCTTGGAAAAATAAAATCTTCTAGATCACAAACCTGAGAATTATACGGTGGCGGCGGCGGTGGTGGCGGCTTCCTGAATTTCGCATCCATATGATGCTCGACGTTAATTCGATCACCGCAGTTTAAAATATTATCATCGGAACGAGTCCTAGAAAAGCTGCAATTCGACGAAGAAGGAAGAATACGCCCATAGATGGATGAATCAAGTCTCAAGCTCTGCATTGAAGACGAATACACCGAAGCAGCGGCCGAATATAATGGCGAAGAGGACGGATGTTTGGCCGACAAATACGCCAACGAAGAATTCGAATATCCGGACAATTCGGCGGATAGATTTTGATTCGAAGCATATCTGGCATTGGCGTGTTGGCAATACGACGGAATACAGCCACCGGCCACGGCTACATTCGGAGTACTTCGATACATAGCTTGGGTTTTTCGTCCGTACAACGAACACGACGGAGGAGCTAGTACATTGTAGGTGGATGGCGGTCTCGAGAATCGAGAACTGAGCGAACTCTGCGACAGGTACTGATTGCAATGGAACGAGGCTTCTTTGGAATCTAAATATTCTTGTTTACTAATGGCCGGATCTTTCATCGGATAAATAACGTAATCGACGTCTGAATAGAGCTGCTGCTTGTATTGGTCCAGCTGATGCGAAAGTAAATTATTACACATGGAATAATGATTTCTCGGAGGCGGCGGCGGCGGAGGTGGTTGTCTGTTGTACAGTAATGGCGGAGGTGGCGGAAATTTTTCATGAATTTGTTGCAAAAACGCTACTCCGCTTCTGCGAACATCCAGGTAATTATTACTACCGACGATCGGTACTTGGTTAGCGGCTACTGCTGCAGCTGTCGCATAGTCCAATCTGGACGACACGTCGTTGGTGTACTTTTGATGATAATTCGGTTGAATTTGCTGGTGTTGAGGCGGTGCTCGACATACCGAGCTTGGTACGTTATAATTAATGGCAGCGGGCGAGGCGTAGCTAGGAATAAGGGAACCGGACGGTACGTAGCTGCTTTGAGCTTTCAAAACGTTGTTTTGTGGTTTGGTTGAGACGATGCGGGCGCTCGCTTCTTCCGAACGTAGAGGTAGTGAAATGCAAGACTTGTGGTTTTGTTGGAATTTCGACTTTAGTAACGAAGTCGAAGCAGCAGCTGGGTAACAAGAGGAGAAATTCGAATCGTGGTTCGATCCGTTAATATTTGATAAGTCGTTACTCGAGCACATGAGCATGTTGGGAGGCGGCTGGATTTGAATCTTGTTCGGCTGTATCGTATCCATCAACAAATGCGATGAAAATCCACCGGCCAAGTGTTGAAACTGTATTTGTCTCTGGAGCATGGCTTCCTCGCTGTTAAAATAATTCTTATTCGAGTCGCTCTGCGAATTGGTCGAAATCGAGCCTTGCCTGGCCACGTAGCTGGAACTGGTATCGGAGCTTTTGGACGAGAATGCGCCCAAATGCCTGGACATGGATTCCATCAACGGTGTACGACGCGGCGGAGGTATCGGTGGCGGTGGTAATGTCACGTAGTCGGCAATCGAATCTAGAGACTCGCTTACCGTCGCCATAGACGGGTATTTGCCTCGGCAAGGTTTCGGACTTCGGCCAACGATCAAGTCTGATAATTCTTCAGCCGTTAGAGGAGTTCCATGCCCGGTATCCGAAGGATCGCTACCGTCGCCGTGGAAACTACCAGAAGCGCTTACAATTGAACCGCTTCTAGAGCGTACATCTGCGAAAAGTTAAACAAATCAAACGCTAAAGTTGTAAACAAAATAGTGAAGGAAAATTTGACCAAAAAATGGAGCAAGCTGCAAATTGGGTCGCATGAATTTTTTTGTTTTCAAAATTATCCTTTCGGTGCCTCGATTAACCACCAAAAAGTTCACGAACCCTTCCCCTCGAGAAATCTCCAAAATCTCCAAAGTTACCCTACCGCTGTTTTTCACTCATAATTCTTCAAATACGCGTTTAAACAGAAAAACAGTCTTGACCAAAATTAAAGGAAACAAAATTTGCAACAAAAAAGGTTACATTAATTTTTTTCGAAAAGTGAACGGGTGGCCCAAAAACACGCCCCGAAAGATACCGGATGGAAAAAATAAATATTGTCCGCTTGCAAAATTTTTGCTTCACAGTTTTCTCAAAAAAACTGATGATTAAATAACTTTTTTCAAAATAATTCGTTCAATACTTTTCTGTTATTTTTTTCATCCAAATTTTCTAAATTTTCATACTTGTTTTTCCAATTTTTGTTCCAATTCCTTCCAGTAAATTTTTAATCAAATTTTTTTCCAAATTTTTTATCAAACAAGAAAAAAAATTTAAAAGATTAAAAAATGTCATCAAAAATTTAAAAAAAAAAACAACAAAAAATCTTGTTTTTAAAAAAATAAAGGAACATATTTCAATAATTTCTTGGAAAAAATTTAAAAATTCTATCAAAAAATTCTTTGAAAATGTCCACATTTTTTTTTTTGAAAAATAAAAATATTTCAATTTTTTTTTTGAAAAAATATTCCAACTCGTAGGAGAGAGGTGGGGAGTCGAGGATTTTTTCATGGTTGATCGGTACACCGAAAAGAACATTTTTGAAATGAAATAATTTCATGCCAACCCACATGCAATTTCATTCTCTTATTTCACTGGGCTACATTTTATAGTCACTGAATCGTCTATTTTACCTTCTGAATCTTCGACGACAGAATGACCAATACCGCTGGTCTCCGAAGAGGCTGCAGCTGCGGTCGTCGCTTCGGTATTCGTCTCACAACTACTCTGCAGTGTATAAATACCACTACTAGTGTGAGCCGACTGAACCGAATAATCTAATTCTAAACAACAACTAGCTGAATCGGAAAGAGCTGAATTTTGCGCCGTGTGACTATAACCCAATTCTAGACTCGAGCTCGTACTGTGTCTTCGGTTTGATGACAAACCGGACGATTCTTGAGGCTGAATAAAAACAATGAGAGAATTATACTTTTTTTTTTCTCGAATATTATGAAAATAATGTAAATTCCAATGGAAATATGTAAGTATACCTGAGGTTTGGTTTTATCATGTCCGTATCCGGTGACTACTATGGTAGAACATGAGCTTGAGCATTGACTATCGTCGGTAGGAGCAGGTGTGGTAGGTAATGTTAATTTACTTAAACAACATAAATCTGAATTTTCATCTGTTGAATAAAAAAAAAATAATAATTCAATTGTACCTTTCCACTCATCGATATACTAAAAAAAAATTCTACATTTTTCGAGGTATGCTCGATACTCACCTTGAGCACCAACAGAAGATCGGTACGCCGGAGATGATCGAACAACATTTTTATTAATTTTTCTTTTTTCCGTATTGAAACTATCTCTCAAATGGGCTAAAGCCAAACTTTCGATAGACGCTGCCGGAGGCGAATTAATCATAATTTCCATATCTAGATCATCTAAAACAAAAAATTACACATGAAAAAATTACCGTTGAAAAAAGTCCATTCGAAGATACTTATAGGTTTAAATAAAAATTATGCGCTCACCTTCGCTTTCATCCAAGCTATGAACTCGATCTGAAACAATACCGGAGGTGGTATTCGAAGATGTTGTAGATATGACGGATATTCTTTGATCGGCGTTATGGTTGTAGCTTATTTCTTTTAATTTTACACTCAACTCTGATCCCCAATCACGGTACTGGTGTTTTTCTAAGAATAAATCAAAATACATATAAATACATAAAGTTTCGCTGTGACGTTCATTATTCAGTGAAAATAAATTGGCTACATAGATTTTTTTGCCAAAATGTGTTTATGAAGAAATTGGAAGGAAAATTTTGAATTTTTTGGATTTATTTAAAATACATTTATTTTCCAAGTTGCAAACTTGAACATTTTTTTAAATTAAATTTTTAAAACATTTACATGAAAGAATGGTTTAAATTTTGTACAAATTCCCATTTTTTTTAAATCTTCTTCAGATCATAATTTTCTAAAAAAAAATAAAAAAATGGAGGGTATTTTTCAAATTTAAAAAAATATATTAATAATAATAATAAGCATAAGAATTTCGTTCAAGTCAAAATGTATAATTTTTCAGATTTTATTAAACAACGTCTTTTTCATTTTTTATTTTACGTAGACTGCTCAGTTAAAACGTAAAAAAAAAGTTGGAATATTCCAAAAATTGTTCCAATGTTGCGAAAATTTCATTAAAAACAATTTTTCGAAGTGGAAAAAATATGATTATAAAAATTGAATGAATAAATTATACATTTTCTTCTTATTTTCTAAAAAAAAAATTTCAAGATTTTATTTTAATTTTAAGCAGTGGCGAATCTGAGAGGAAAAATATAGGGAAGTCAGAAAGTTGACGCATAATGTTTCACTTTTTCAAAGGAGGAGAGGGAGGAATGTTTTATGGAATAAATTGAAAATTACATTTTTTGAAGAACTATTATTTAAAAAAAATTTGAAGTAATTTTTTCCTCATTTTCAAAAATCAGCTATTGAAATGCTTGAATTGCAAAATTTTCAAAAATTAACAAATGTCTCAAAATTGCTGAATTGTCTGAATATTGTCTAATCCACAAAAATTATTGATTTTTCAAAAATCATAATTTTTTTTAAATTGTCATTTTCTCGAAAACTGACAAATTATCAAAAAATTATACCTACATTGAATTTTTTAAAATCTTTTAAATTTCAAAAATTATCAAATTTCTAAAAATTGCAGAATTCCTGAAATTTTTCAATTAACAAAAATTATTAATTTTACCAAAATTATTGAATTTTTAAAAATCTTTAAATTTCAAAAATTGTTAATTTCACAAAAACTGAAAAATTTTCAAGAATTTTAAATCTCTCAAAATCACTGAATTTCTTTAATTCAAAAAAATTATTGATTTAACGAAAATGACAAAATTTTCAAAAATCATCATTTTATAAAAATTGTAATTTGCTCAAAAACCGAAAAACTTGAAGAAATTATCAAATTTCTCAAAATGGTTGAATTTCCTGAAATTCCTTAATTTACAAAAATTATTGATTTTTCAAAAATTACGGAATTTTCAAAAATAATGATTTTTTTTAAAATTGTCATTTTCTCAAAAACTGGCAAATTTTCAAAAACTATTCAATTTTTAAAAATCGTCAAATTTCTAAAAATTGCGAGTTTCTCAAAAACTAAAATTTTTTTAAAAATTCTAAAATTCTGTAAAATTTCTGAATTTTTAAAAATTGTT
>FIZV01059983.1:0-14488 GCA_900050545.1 Trionymus perrisii | reverse complement strand
TTTTTTTTTACTTTCACTTTTTTTCTCAAGAGAAAAGACAAAAATTCATCCTAAAATTAAAATCAACTCGATAGCTTAATTACTCAATTTTTAATCAATTTTCAAAAATTGCGTTTTTCCATATTGCGTAAACATGCTGCACTTCGTTTGTCTTCCAGAAATTCAGGCGCATGGGGATGCAACCAAAGTGGAATTGCTCTGTACGTCACACTCTTAATTCATTACATCGTCGAAGTATATTAGTCGAGTGTAGACAAATAACGTAGCATTTTCAATAGATGACATTGAAAAATCATGTTACGTTGAAGAAACACCAGTACCACCAGTACGGCATAATTTTGACCACATGCAAACGAATATCCATCGAATAGTTTATCACGTTATCTACCGAATTCAGTTCTCGTCTTTGAAACCATATCGCATGAACGTTCTTCGCACTTATTTCTTCGATATCTTTTTTCAGCACTGAACTAAATTATACCAGTTTTTCCCTGTTGGTGCGATTATGTAACGAACTTTTGTCGATAAATTTAACGTCTGTAAAGGCAGTGATGTACATGGTTACGACTGTGTTTTGAAAATACGTCGAGCTAGAAATATTGTTAATAACAAACAACTCGGTAGGGTTTACTTTTTACATCGACAAGCGTCCACTTAGCTTAGCGTACTGAACTGACTAAGGAGCAAAGAAAACAGCTTAGTACGTTTTCTAGGTTTAACCATGGTATTATATTATCGATATCTACATGTAACTCTGAAGACACTCGACGACATTTCTTCGTCTAATTTACAGAATTATTGGCGACACGTTCATGCGGAATTAATGTGAAATTTGACACGATTTTTCGTATTTTTCAAATATTACAAAATATTTGTCGTGAACTGATTTTTCTATAATTTTTCAATCGCAGCGATTGCGGTTTGAAGGTTGAATGCAAGTTTAGGAGGAAGCAAGAAAAGAGGAACGACAATAATCGGATGTAGCGGTTCGATTCGTATGCTCGCGAAACAAATTAACTGCATGACAGATAAATCACGGAAGGAAGATTTTTCTGGCTGGTTAATTCGACGATAGGTTGTTGGTGTACAGATTATAGGGTCGGATTCATTTTATAGACGCGCGGGGGGAGGGCAATTTTATTTTAAAATGAATGTCGCACTCGCAAATCGTAGCTTGTACATTATGCGACTTTTGGCTCGTTTCCCGAATAGTTTTTTTTTTCTTTTTGAGTGGTACTCATAGATTAAAAATGTAAACAGTGCCATGATGTGCAAATGTATCGAATCGAAAGTCAAAGAAGAAGTACGATTCGGATGATACTTAGTCGTAAAAAATTCATTTTTTGAAATCGCATTATTTTTCTTACTGTTCTTGTAGCCGATATTTTTAGGATGAGGGTTTAATTTTTTAAATTATGTTACACTTTATGTCTGTTTTGTCGCTGTCGCAGTTAGTTCGAATGTATTGTTCTGGCTAAGTTAATTTTGCGTGGTTCGAGTTCTTTGCTTTTTCAATCGCTTTAATGTTTTGTTTCGGTTGGACATCCTGACTATTTTTTTTCACATTATTTTTGAGTTGAAAAAAGTTTTTTTTATAAATAAAATCAGGGGAAAAAGTTGAAAAGAACTTCCGAATAAATTATGAAAGATTTAAAAAAGAATGTTTTTTCATGTTTTCATAAATAAGACAACCTACCTATTCATTATTTTTTTTCCTCCTATAACCCTCTATTTGTGTCATGGCGATCGCGATATTTGGCATTACACCGTACAGAATTTTGAAGTATAACTCAATTTTTAAAATAATTTCTAATTTTTCTCTCAAAATCACATTGGAGTTAAAATTTTTTAAGCATTTTTTTTTTGTTGAAATTTTTGATAATTTCAAAGATTTTTATAACACATAGAAGACTTTTACTCAACAGAGAATTTATTTTTAAATTTTTAAGATGAAAAATATTAAGAAATGTTTAAAATTCAGTCCAGAATTTGCGGCAACTCCATGATTATGAAAAAAAAAAAATTAAAAATTGCTTGAATTTTTGAAGATTCCGTGATGAAAAAATCTGATAGAAAATTTTTAATTTATGTTTGAATCTAAAAAAAAATATGCTGTGAGAAAATTTTGACTTTGAGATTTTGAACTGAATTTTTAATCATTTCGATTTTAAATAAAATTTTAAAGGTTTTAGTTTTGAACAAAATTTTTGAAAATTTGTGTTTGTAAATTGATGTTTGTAGCTTTGTACCCTTGCTCTGTAATAGGCCCAGAAATACGCATTTTTAATGATTTTTTTTTTTTTGGTTGCCTTTTGTTCAATTTTCGAACATTCATATATTTTGAAATTCATCTACGAATCGTGTTTCCTTTTGTATTTGAAGTGCTTTTTGGCGGGCATGGTTCATTTCGTGACAAATTACATATAAAATTTAAACTGCTACAAGTCGTTAAATGTCATTGTTATTATTTTGTATGGCTTATAATGGGCCCACATCTGTTTTATAACAACCCTATGAATGACATGCGGGGTCGTGCGGAAACTTATACAGATCTTAATGCCCATAAAGATAAAAAAGTATGAGAATAAATCTCCCATCAACCCCTAATTCTATTAGGGCACCAATTCTATTCGAAACGTTGTTGCAGGTTTTCATTTTAATAACGCTCAACACTCTGCTGGTCATGAAAATTTTTTTAAATGTTTCGTGATCGTTTTCACAAAGTAATATGCGCAGATAATATTCGTACTATTTTAATCGCATCTTGTACGTCGTAGTAGTACTATTATCTTATTCAACGTATATGCAACGTTGTCACAGTTCCAAGGCCTATGAGCATTTTTACTCGGTTATCATCTCTTGTACCACCGCACGACAAGTCGCATTTTTATTGGCTAAAATTTCCCGTACAAATCGCCTCCTTGGTTGTAATAACAAACAAAAAAAAACAACATGATAACACGTGTTGAAATTCAGAAAAATGTTTCATGCCAACTCTTGACATTTTCTTTCATCTTTTTTGCCATCTTGTACAATGCTGTCGTGAACATTGCACGTGCAAGCTGCAAGTTCATCGCACGCCCCTGTCCCACCAATCTAACTCCGGTGCTCGGTGTAACGCTTGCAGAACTTACAGCAGTGCAAGTCGAAACACGATCGCGTTAATCTGCTCGGCATTGCGGGGCATTGCGTACAAATATAAATTTCGTATTCATGGTAAATTCGCGCATGCGCGCGACGCACAAGCGAACGTGGTTAAGACGTGGTCGGGTTCCGTGCGCGGTGCGCCTCGCATAATAATAATAAACAACCAACACAAACAAATAGTAGCTAGCGCTTGTTTAGAGTGGAAAAAAACAAGGAAGAGTGAGACATCGAAGGTATTATAATAGCTCGCAGCGAAACGGGTCCTTACATAAAGCGGTTTATGTTCCGATATACTTTCCATTTTACTTCCCTATGTCTTATCAGTCACGACCATGTACTCCACCTCCTACTTAACTTGTTACTGGCCGCAGCATGCAGCATCGTCCGCAATACAATTATTTCACTCTCAATTAAATATCAATCTCTTCGTCTTGAAGATGTTTCAGCATCGATCAAAATTCTGCTTGGGCTCGTTCGATTACACTGAAGTGGTCCTTCCTGCCATCTCTATTTTGCTTTTTTTTCCCTTTGTTTTTAAACAATAGCTGAAAGGTAAATTGAATTTGAACGAATAAATCGTCGTATTGTGCGCTTAATCCCGAAATTATAATATTCTATCTTTCAATGTTACGTTTTCGTCTTTTCAATTGCCTCTTTCTATCGTATTCTTAATACGTGACGAAATTCAACATACCAGTAAGTGTAGTAACCGCGATCGCGTCATTGTAACGTCGCATAAATAAAAATCATCGAACGTGTATTACGGTAATCGTTGGATCATATGTTTGATCATCGTGTTGTAAATCGGAAGATACGGTCAGAGTAGCTCCTGCACGCAGCACGTATGTACATGGACGAGACCAGACGACGCGACGCGACGGCGAAAGTTTCTGGTGCGTCACTCTCTCTTTCTGTAGCGTCTCATACGGTTTATTACCATTTATACAACAAGTGTACTTGAGATATAATTTCGTGTGTATTGTTTTGTTTATGTTCATGGTCCGTACACCACGCGTTCTCATATTGCCCTTCACTCTTGCTTTGTGGCGATCTGGCAACGTCGTGTCGCTTCTCGCGCGTTCATTACTACCATAGAGTCTATGTTCGACAACGCAACATAAACTTGGCGTAAAAATTGCCTCGTAATCGCAACATTTACATTGTACTTTACGAGTTTTCTCATCTTATTATCAAGCGATAAAATTTAATTGCCGAGTACTGTAAATAATAAATATAAGGATAATAGTTCTACCTTTGAAACAAATTCGTTTAAAAATAACCTATCCTATTTGTTCGGCAACTCGTAAACCGGTAATGAAAAATTTTGGAGGTTAATGCTATCTACACTACAGCTTTTCACGATTTTGTTTCTGATTTGAACGAGTAGTGACAAAAAACTATAATCTGCTGAGCGGTACTCAACATGAAATTAAAAAAGAAAAAAAAAGGAATTGAAAAAGAAACTTTTCCATCAACGAAAAAACCAGATATTAACTACCACTATTACGTCTACATGCATATACCAACCTCGTTCTAATATTATTTTCACCAATGTGTGAAAATGATTTATGTACCTAGTATTTCATTCGCTTTTAGTAAACAGGAAAACAGTTTGTTTTTTTTGTGATAAAATCAGTAAGTAAGGCAACAGGTATATTACTACATTAGGGTGGCCCTTATTTTGGATTTTTAATTTTTTTCTTGTCTCTCTTAAAGTTGTTTCTCTTAATGAGAAAAAAATGCTAATTTTTTATTCTTCCCCTCGCTGAATTTTAAGTGGATCCTAGTCGCCCCTTCCCATTTGTAGAAAAATAAAAAAATTACCGATTTTCAAACTCTTGCTTTTTTTTATTATAATCCACTAAATTTGTTCCTTTTCATCAGGAAATAAGTTCCCGTTTTTTATTTTACCTCTCACTGAACTTCAAGTGGAGTCTGATCGCCCCTATTTTTTAGATAAATGTGAAAATTGAAATATTATGCGAAATTGGAGAGGAGAAAGGGATCCAATCGAAATTTTTATAGCAATTTAAAGTACCTACTCTGATGGTCATAGTCTATAACTTTTGTTTTGGAAAATCCTTTGTTTAGGGCTTTAAGAACGGATTTAAAAGACATTCAAGAAAATGGAGTGGACCATTTAAAAAAATGGAAAATTTTTCCAAGGGTCCTAATCTACAACTTTTGTTTGGAAAAATGTTCAATTTGGCCTATGGTATTTAAGATGAGAAAAGTTTTAAATACCTATTGTCCTTGAAGAAGGGATGTCTTGAAAAAATGAAACCCCAACCCCGGCCTATTGTCTAAAAAAAACTTTGGAGTGGTGTAAGTGGATCAACTTGACTTTTTATATTCACACTTGATTTTAATTTCATAATTAATTATTCGTATAAATTGAAAATACTGATTTTTATGTTTTTATTTTTGTTTTAGGTGAGTACGAAAATTTGAATTGTTTATAGAAAGTCGATTCTGTTACGTCTCAGAAATCCTGAAATGGTCCTTTTCCGAAATTTTAATAGGAAAATTACCAGGAAACGTAAGTAATTGATACAAATGATAACTAATTAAACCAATTCGTTCATTTTTCTTTGTGGGTTCCCAAAATGGCATCACCGGTGTATTTTAAAAAGGAGTAAGAAAAAATGGATAAAATTAACGAACTTGGTCCAAATTAAGGTTAATGGTATGTTTTGAAGATACATTACAAGAATTTTTTTTTCAACCAAATGTTACTGTTATGAGGATGAAAAATGGTAAAAAAAGTTGATGCCTTCGTATTTTGGGAGCCTTTCGACATATTAAAAAATTCTAAAAAATATTTAGTAAGTATTTTGTATACACTACGTAATATACGATTTATCATATCGTGGCAAGTGCTGCGCAACAAGTAGATGTTATACTTTGAAATTTCTCAACTTCAATTTCAGGACGAAGGAAGTTTAAAAAAAAATTAATTTCCGGGACTGTCCCCTGGTATAGTGCATAATCCTTGCAAATTTGAAAAAATTCGTTTAAAAATTGATAACGAAAGCCCATTTTTTCTCACAGATTTTATTGAGGTGTCAGTCAAAATTTCGGTTACAAAATAATGTAATCAAGGAACGATATGAAACATTTTGAAAAATCAACGTATTTTCCATCATTCCAGGTTTTTCCATATTCATTAAATAAAAATTGAGAAATACGAGATAAAATGACAAAATTAAGAAATTTATCTGTAGGAAGTATGAAATTAGAAAATTTGATTTTTTATATGTATAAGAAAAAAAAGTTTGAAATAGGAAGTTGAGTAGTTATAAATTCAATTAAGAATTCGAAATTTTGATTAAATTAGAAGCTGAGAAACTTTTTTTCGTTAAGCATACTTTTTTTATGATTGAATTTTGTTTTCCTACAATCCGTTATACTCACCAAACAATAATTTGAAAGTACGTTCACCAAATTCAATGACAATACGGTTGGATAAATACATTACTCTTGGAACTCGATACTTGACATTATAAATTGAATCAAGTTCAAGGTTGTATAATGAAATTGAAATATCCAAGTAGTTCGTCGGTTGCATCATACTCTGTTGAGCGGACTAAACTCTCAAAATACGTAAGTGTTTGGGTTACAGTTCGATCAAACTACGAGTTTATACTCCTTCGAAATAGAAATCGCGAGTACGGTACGCATAGCACGGTTGGGAATTTCATAGGACGACTAGTATTACATAATCAAAGAAAACGAGTATGCTACGGTACATTCGATAGTATAATGTAGCGTCAAAAACCTCGTTGCCGCCATCGGTTACCATTACCCTAGTAATAATCTCATTGAGAAACCAAACCACTGGCTTGGCCAAACTCAAGTTTTTAAGTAAGATCAAAATTAACACTTCCGTTTCGTACACATAAAACCAAGGTGTAAATTTACTCATTATTCGAAACTAGAAGCGTGTCTAACGCACGTGATGCCATTTTCTCTAGATATGTACTATGTAGGTAAATATACCTAGTCCTATATTTTTCCATATTTTTTAATCCATCTTGATTACGAGTTGAACGCGAGTATGACAATACGACGATTGTGTGTTTAAAAAGCGGACCTATATTACCGTAATGATCGTTTAAAAACAATTTTCTCAGTATAACCGCGACCGACGACGTATTCCACGCGGCCTTGTGCACTCGTTTTGATGACAAATTAACAGCATGAAGTGCAGGGTTTCGTAAAATCAGTCTTTTGCTACAAGTCAACTTTTTTACCACAGTTTTGTACTTCCATCAAAATATTCGATAAATTTCCAAAGAAAACTTCTATTCTGCGCAGGGTCTATTTTAATGCGCAGCTACGCACGTCCAAAAGTTCATCGCGCAGCTGCAGCTGCAATACAAAATTCAAGTAGTTCCAGGAAAAAGAGGTCTATTACCAAAATTTATCATTCTAAAGAAAAATAAACACAAACAATATTTAATTTTTTGGAGAAAAGTACGTATTCCTGTTTTTCTAGATGAAAAAAAAATTCTTATTTTCAGAGAAAAATCTGAGTTGAAAAAAAAATTGTCTTCATTTTTTTTTTGAATTCTTATAAATTAATTCTCATTTTTAATTTTTTTAGAATGAAAAATTTCTTAATTTTGTTTTTTTTTGAGTAAGTAATTAAAATATATTTTAAATTTCTTTGAATTGAAAAATGTTTTTATAAATCATGAAAATTTCAACCCACCGCCTCTTCAGGAAAAAATCGAGCTACACCCTAGAAAATTTCAAGCTGCTAAGTTTAAACCCTATATCAAATTTCTAAAAACATTCTTTCAATACATGGATTGAAATTTTACAATTATTTTATTGGTGAATTATGTTTTTTTCATTTCAAGGGGGGAGGGGGAATTACATAAATTTCTGTTTTTTTTTTAGGTATTTTTGCGTAGAAGCAGAAAATCCTTGAAATAAGCCCCAATTCTGCGAAGAAATGTCAAAATATTCTTCTATAAGAAAATCGAATACCAACCTAGATTTGTTCTAAAACCAATGGTACTTATATTTTAAATCTCATGCAGACATAAGTGTTGGTATCTTCATTAACGATAAAAAATTACTTTTCTATGAAAATTTATCGTGCCTTCGCATATGTGTGTCGTAGTATATAGTGAATTAATTAGCTTTGAATTTATACAACATACTTGCGTAGACGAGTAGATCCATATTTATGTTTTCTTCTTTTACACAATGCAGCATATCACACTTATACAGGCTCAGCTCACTTAAAGAGTGCTTTTTAGATTATTTATTATCGTGTTCGTTCATTTCACGAGTTTAGATAAAATATAATTCTATTATAAGAAGTTTTTTCTGTATGAAAACAAGGTAATTTTAATTCGTTACTTTTTTATTGCTCAACTTTTCGAAATTGATTGGGTGAAACCGAAGGTTGATCTATGAATAATTCGATTGCGAACAATAGAAAATGATTTGAATTATAAACAGTGGGATTAATCATACTTAAACCGTTAAGCTGAATTTTATTAATGAAGAAGGCAAGTAACTAAAGATGATAAAGGAATGAAGAACATACACAGGTGTTTACTGATTCGTGTCTTCGTCATTTTAAAATCATTTACCGAGGTTTACCAGTAAAAATTACAGAAGAATAAAATGCTGCGACGAAAAAGTCACCAAAGTACTTAACTGCCTAATTGGACGTATACACAAGTATATCAAACAATACAACTCAGCATGGTACAACACACGAGATGAGACGATACAGGTCAAAGCACTATTAACGTAAATAATTGGTTTATTAAACGGTGATCGATTTGGCACGCGATCTTATTTCGTTTGTCGATAACTAGAATTATTTATTTCTATCAACTCTTCCAGCAGCACGATATCACCACCAAGTCGAGGCCTCAGCTTACATAATATTTGACAATAACGATCAGCTGTAGGTACAAATTGTGTAGGAATTTGCATTAATTCGACGAGTACCGCATCGAAAGTACCAAACCTCCGCAAAAAAAATAACGCCAAATTGGCGTGAAAATGAGATAATAGAAAGTACCTACTACATTCATCTCTTAGAGAGTAGGTATAACGTTTTTATCGAAATCGTCTTTGCTATACTATTACGTTATTGCGTAATCGAAATCTTGTGTATCTCGTAGTTGTTGTACTCGTATTTCGAATCTTCACTTTTAGATTATATTGTATTTCGTGTTGTACTCATGGTTAACACGTAAGTGCAACCGATGACTTTTTTTGTCATCGATGTCGTTAAACCGGAGCATATTTATAAAAATCCTTATGTTAATTATAATTTTACGATTTTTCGATGAATTTTTAATAACTAATTTATCAAGAACTGACCAAAATTCAACTAATACAAAAAAAAATCAAAAATAATTTGAATCCATCACATGAAATTTATGATTGTTTTTGTGCAAAATTCGGACGAATAATTGAGTAAAACTCAAAGAATAAAAACCTCGTTTTGATAATGTTTGGGAAATTTTTATTTCGAATTGAATTTTGAAGAAATTGATTTGAAACAAAGTTTCAAAAATTGCTTTTAAAAAAAGAATTAAAATTCAGTACAACGACAGAAAATTTTTTATAAGTAGTTATCGTTCAAGATTATTTTATAAATCACGTTTCAAAACGAAACTTGATAAAGAAATTTGAACTCGACTTTTAAAAAAATGTGAAAATGCAAAAATTGCAATATTGGCTTCAAAATAAAATTGAAAAAAAAAAATGTCTGAATCCCAAAGACTAGGTATCTAAAAAAAATGCTGGGGTCATAACCTTGAAAAAAAAAATAATAATTTGCTTTGAAGAAATTTGTATAGTTCTTTGAACAAAAATTTAAGAAAAAGAAGTAAAATCTCAACAAAAAAAATTGCAAGTAAATTGAAAGAATTGCCTTTAAAATTAAATTCGAAAAAATGTATAAGAATTTGAATGATAAAAAAAATTATTTTAGGCAAAATTTCAAGAAAACCCTACGAAATTGCAAAAAACGAAGTTTTACACAATTCTTTTTTTAAGCATAATTTTTGAAAGAAGTGATAAACTTTCCAAAAAATTAAAAAATTGCGATTCTCTTCTAAAATGGAATTTAAAAAAATTGACTAAACTTTGAAAACATTGAAGATGAATACTTTGAAAGTTTTTAAAGAAAAGGGTTTTTAATTTTTTATCCAATTGTTTTTGACTAAATTTTGAAAAATAACTTCAAGAAAATTTTGAAACGTTGGGGGGAGGGGGTTGGAAATTATTATTTAAATAATAATTGAAACATTTTGGTTATTTACTTTTTTCGATATAGTAAGTTATTGAAGCTACTTTTTTTAAATTTTGGTTTAGTACCTGTCATTTGGTTAATTACTTATCATTATTTTCTCCAAAAGTTACTTGATATTACTTTTTTAGTAATTTCCAAATTGAGCAAGAAAAAAAATGTAAAAATTGAAAAAAACTCATCAATCAATTTTAAAAAATTGTCTAGTTCATAATATCACCCTACCCCCCTTAATAAGTCGTTGCCTAGGCGTTTCAGTTTTGCAGACATGCATGGCAAGTGAAAGTTTCAAATTTAAAAATTTTCAAAAAAATTCTGTTATGATAGAATCTGTTTAAAAAAACAACAACAACAACATTCAAAATTTATATTTGAACATAATTTTCGAAAAAATAAGCTCATTGAAAATTTAAAAAAAAGAAAAAAAAAAGACTTTTTTAGTAAAACGGAAAAAAGTGATAAACCTATTGTGAAAATTTGTATTTGAAAAATTTCAAAAAAATGTCATGATGAAATATGAATAAATGTATTTCAAAAAAACAAGTTTCGAGACGATTTATGTTTCAACACATTTTTTTTAATGAACTCAAAAATAATTGAAAAAAAAAAGTTTTTCAACAAAACTAAAAAAAATTAAAAATATGCATTGTAAAAATTTAATTTTTAATAAATATCTTGAAAATTTCTAGGTAGCGGTATTTAAAAAAAAAAAAAAAAAATTGAAAAATGTATTCATAAAGCAACAACACCACACAAGAAGCTTTGTAATTTGTATTTGAACATTTTAAAAAAAATGTATTACTATAATCAAAAAAAGAAAAGTTGTAAAAAATTATTTTTCAAAAAAAAAATGAAAAACTTAAAACCTTTTTTGGTGGTATTTTTTGAAGAAAAATTGAAAAAAGAAATACGGTAAGTATTAAAATGATGTACCTTCATTGAAACATTTAAAAAAATTGTGCTCATTGAGAAATTTTATTTTGGCCATTTTTTTTTTGATTTGTGCTTTTCTCAAAATTGAAAAAAAAATATGCTTTTAAAATTTGTGCCAGAAGAAAATTCATTGAAATCTTGCGTTTCAACAAACATAATGGTATTTTTCTTCAACTCCGGGTTTGCTTCGATTTAATGAAAAATATAATCATTTATATGTATTTGGAAATATTTAGTATTTTAAAAATTAGCTTTTGAATTGTTATCTACACCTATGTTTTGTTTTATTTTTAATTTTTTGATCTCGGATGATGTTTTGAAAAATTTTGCCGGAAAGAAGTGTCAATGATAAGAGATGGATTAAAATTTAAATTCAAAGTATTAGCCTACTTTTCGTTTGTATGTAGTTTTAAAATCACAGCTAGCTTACGTATATGTTCAATAAAATTATAACTGTACCTTTGGAGTTATGAGAATGAAGAATAAGTACTTCAATTATTATGATCAATAATTAATATTTACGCTGAGGGCGAAGTGATAATTACTCGTAGCGTCGTAATTTACCAAAATAAATTAATAAAAATTTATCACCGTGATTTACTTACCTATACCATTCACTTATGACGTCAAACTCGCCCTCTGCGCTCAGTGCACAGCTTAAATGATGGTTGTACGTATAAAAATTCCACAAATACACCGTATCACGCGTAGGTGTTTCTTTTAGTGAAAATTATGTGGGAAATTGTTCCGTTACACTCGATGCTGGTACATAGAATTTTACTCGAAAATACCGGCGAATTTTTCTTACGCGTTGCGCCGATATGAACCGGTTTAGAGTGTGCTGCTATGAGGAAGGAGTTGGCGTTGTTGTAATTTCAGTAAAACTTTGATGATACCGTATTGTTCCTGCTTTCTCTACATATTATACTTTCTTTCTTTCGTTGCATATTTGTAACTTTTTACGTTCGTTATAATGGGTATTTTGTAATATTACATACTTAAGTTATTTTATCACTTTAGGAGTACTCGTATGCAATAATAAGTTCAAACCATTTTGTGTTAGTGGGAAATTTTGTATATATATATATGTACCTATATATAATTATATTATTTTTATAATTTATATTAGAAAGATGGTCCCACTGATAATTTTATTTTTCACTTTTTTACTGTAAAATATAAGAGTTGAAATTCGTAAATATAATTTAAAATATTTCACCTGATCTGGTCGATTTTTACACAAACGTTCGATGATTCGATGGTACTAGATCAAGATGACACGTACGAATATGTTCGCAATTTTACTTTCGTCAAGGTCGTTAAGAATTTTTTCTCCGGTCGTTTGAATAATAATCGGTGGCTTTAACCTTCGTTTTCAGCGTGTTTTGAAACGGAAACGAGTTATTTTTGGATTAAATGCAGTCACATCATTATTTATCTCGCGGAATGTGCACCGTAGTACGTCTATATTTCTACGAATAGGAAAATATAGCGATAGGATACCGACAAACGGAGCGGAAGGGGAGCTGTAAGAACTTACTCGGCATACAGACACAGATGAGGTATAAGGTGGAAAATGACGACACTTTGAAATACCACTGGTCACGAACCGTGTTGAATATGGGTACAATAGCGTATGAAAGTGAAAACTGTTCGCGTAGTCGTATCTCAATACTATTAATAAACGAAACCAGTTGACAAATGGATAAGTTATCCGTAGTATTAACTACATTATAAAATGTGCGGTTTACGTAACGATGAAACCAGAAATTTAAATGCCAAATTCAGTGGTTTGAAAAGAATGATTGGTGTAGAGAGATGCGTCGCGTCGCGTCGGTGCAGCGAACGAAAAGAGAAGATTAGAAAAAATCAAGAGGAGACGATGGCTCGCAACTTTCGAATTATTATAGCGAAACGGCGAAGACGAAAACACAAACGTAAACATTACGCTGCAATGCAAAGTTGAACAGTCACGGACATTGACCAACTGATTTTCGTATAAAACGTCACCGACCAGTAATTAGAATATCTAATGGTACGTTTATAGGTTCTTAAGAGTTGATACTCAGATTACATTCAAATACTGAAGTACATACAACATTTGAGTCAGTGATTGGGAAAGATTTTGGTAAGGGGGGGGGGGTCGAAGTTGGATGAGCAAAGCGAGAGTAAGTACTCCGCATTCTTCATCTTTTAAAGATTTTTTTCAAATTTTAAAAATAATTTCGGAGTAATTTTTTCTTAGTTTAAAAAAATACTTATTTAGTAAGTCAAAAAAAAAATCAAAAATTTTTTTGTAACAAAACTGTAGCAATGATTGAGTGTTATATCTATAAAAAAAAAATCATCAACAAAAAAGGCAAACGGCTATTTTATCAGGTTTTATTATCATTTTAAACAAAATTTGTTTCAAATTTTTTTTTTCAATCTAAAAAAATTTCACAACAATTTTCAAAAAGTTACAAAATGGAAATTTTTGAAAGTTTTTTAAAACATTGCTGTTCAAAACATTTTTATAAATAAAACGATAAAAAATGAGACAAATTTTGTTAAAAAATTGAAAAACTTTGAAAAGTGAGTATTTTTGAAAATTTTTCTAGAAAAATATAATGAAAAATTGAAGAAAAAATTGAAAAACACTTGAAATTTTTTTTAAAAAATCTTGAAATTACTCGCATTTAAAACGGCAATCCTACAAACCTGGGGAAATGAAAGGTAATTTTGTTTCTTTATACTAACTTACGAGTAATTATTCCATGTCAAGGTGTCTAACAGATGATGAAAGTGCTGAAAATCGAGAAAATGCTCATTTTTGCTCAAAGGGCCTTCTTTTTTTATTAAATTCATTAATTTTTTTTTTTTTTTATTAGTGATCCGTAACCACCAACTATAAACAAAAATTACGAGGGTTCGAAGCCCTGTTTTGTTTTTAAATTTTTTTTTGTAAAAATTCATCACAAAAATTAACTTTTCCTTCCCTTATATGTGGAGGCAATTTAGCATCATATGGAAAAAAAAAACATTTTTGGCTAGCAAAGCTTTTATGGCGGAAAATTGTCGAGAGTGGTCTCCTGAATAACCCCAAAGAGTTACCACCCCACAGACCTCGGGCTAATTTTT